>VDFB02278030.1:0-49813 GCA_007258455.2 Sequoia sempervirens
AAAATTTTTATTGTATTCTACGGAAAAAATCTCTCTTAAGCTATCATTTAAAAAGAATATAAATAATATTTATATTAATATTAAAATCAAGGTGTTTGACCGACATCTTTAGAATGTTCGGTCGAACCCATTTAAAATCATTTTTTTATGTTATGTGTAGTGGGTTCGGTTGAACATGTGTTCGGTTGAACCCATCTTCAACCGAACATTTTTATTTTCTTTGACCGAACACATGTTCAGAGCCCTTGTTTTTTCACCCTTGCCTCCTAAGGCACCAAAATTGTCGAGAATTTTGCACTCAAGCCTCCACTTTGAGAATGAAAATGGAGGAGATCTCAAAACTCAACTAGTATCAAATTTCAAAATGAGCTATCCAACTAATATAATTTTTAATATAATTGATTATATTATCTATCTATTTTTAAGTTTTATTAAATATAGTTTTACTAAAAGCAAAACTTTTGTTCTCACAAGTGGAAAAAATAGAAGATTATCAAAAAAAAAAATTAAAAATATGAGTGCAACTTATATTGAGTCCTTTGATCCAAAAAAAAGAATTTCGATACATACAGTAAAAGTTATGCATTATACGATCGTGTTATGTCTGAATTGTAATTGATTTGACTTTGAAACTTGATTAAAGAAAAAATATTCAATAAAAAACTATCTAACCAAGTGGAAGCACTAGATATCAGAGTTAGAAATCTAAATTTGAAAGAATTGGAATTTTATCTTTCAAGGAAAGAAAGTTATGCGTTATACGGTGTGCGTCACTTTTTAAAAATGTTGTTTTTTGAAAAAAACCAATTTTCGTGGGAGATGGAAAAAGAAGTACAATCTGATTCCAAAAAAAATGAAAAAAATATTTTTAGAATCTACAGACAAAATATGACAAGACTCTAGTTTGCATCATCTTCAAATTCCTCATGGTTTAATCGCTATAGGTGCCCGAATGTGGAGATTTTGTTAAAAAAAAATATCAGTGTCAGTTTGGCCAAAAATTGTAAACCACTATTGTGGGATCACCCAATTTATAGAAAAGATAAACTGAATAGTCCCAGAACCATCCCGACCAACTTCACCAATGCCAGCATGACCAAGGTTTCCCTGAGAAGACCCATCTGTGTTGATTTTCAACACTCCCTGAGGAGGAGGAGACCGGTGTCCCTCCCTATTTATCTTCTAATGAGGATGTCTACCACGACTTCTTATGAACTATCCTTGTTGAGGAGGAAGATGAAGATGATTGCACCAAACAACATCTCGAGGATCCACTACTTCTGTCAAATCACATTTTGCTGCAACAGTTTCTCCCAAAGAATGAATAATTTTCCACCACAAACGATGGATCACCATCATTACATCCTAAAAAATCCTATGATTCCTTTCCAGCCATGTGCCAAATAATAAAGGAGGGGCCAAGAGCCCAAGCAACTTGAAGAAAAGAAGAAGAAATAGGGGCCTCTCCCCACCAGTCAAAAAACTCAACCAAAGATCAAACATGCCAACAGGACATGTTCCACACACCCCACCACAAGTGTCAAATCTCCCTAGCAAAGGAGCAGTGGAAGAAGAGATGTGAAACACTCTACTCATAATTACGGCATAACACACACATTGAGGGGCCCTGAAAACAATGCTTGCACAAATTATCCCAAGTAAGACACCTATTGTGAACTACTAACCACATGAAGAAGTTACACTTGGGCCACAAAGACAAGTGCCATACTTGTTTCCACCAAGGGACCTCAGTGTCTCCAAACATCTACCTACCAAGCTGCCCATATCTAGCAGAAATAGAGTACTTCCCAAACAAATCATTGCTAGCCCAAGCCAAAACATCCTACCCCTCCAAGGTATTACATTCATGAGAAGCAAGAATATGAGCCAACTCACACCTATCCACTTCAGACCCCCCTAGTGGCTAATCAAAAGAGTGTTTCCATTGAAAAGTAATAGCCGACCCACAATGTTGAGAAACCTTATAATGCTCAACTGTGTCCCAACCAACAACAGTAAAAATATCACATAGAGGCTAGAGGTGAGGATAAGTAGAAAGGATAGGAGGGTGCCCATCCCAAGAATCCAACCAAAAAAGTGCCTGAGACCCCGAATGACAGATCCAAAAGAGCCCACTCTTAACCAACTAATCCCCCACTTTCAGAGTATGCCATATCATAGAACCCCTTCCCTCCGAAGGAAAGTGAGGAACATCAAAATAATTGACACCTTTAACATACATATGATTGAGAATACTGGCCCAAAGCTGATGTTGACTGATACACTAGCATCAATAAAGCTTAGCAGCAAGAGCTTTCCCATTCAAAATAGAAAAGCGTAAACCAAGACCACCCTCTTTCTTCGGCCTGCACATAGTTTCCCACTTAACAAGGCTCCACTTAGTAGACAACAAGTTACCACTCCAAATAAATTGCCGTGAGAGTGCATCAAATTCCTTAAGGAAATACATAGGAGCAACCTAAACAAAGCACCTGTAAATAGGAAGAGCCTGGATAACAGACTTAGGAAGGGTCAGCTCTAGCAGCAGTATATAACCATCGATGAGTCCAATGAGTGACCTTCCCCCGCAACTTATCAAGAAACTTATGCCAAGAGGACCTAGGTTTCCTACCCACAACAAAAGGAATTCCCATGTAGACAAAAGGAAGAGACGCAATCTGAAACCTTAAAATAGTCGCAATCCACCTCTGAAAAACCCTGGGGACTATTAAAAAAGAAAATAGAAGACTTTTGCTCATTGACTTTCTATCCCGAAGCAGTCAGTTAAGTATCCAAAGCTTGTCGAAAAGATGCAGCTTCCTGAAGATGAACTAACCCCATAAAAGAAGTATCATCCACAAATTGGAGATGAGAAAGCATTGGTAAGCCATTGCCCCACTGCCACCCATGAATCAAGCCTTGCGAAACTTGAAGCTTAAGAAACCAGCCCAACCCCTCAGCCATAATCATAAACAAATAGGGAGAAAGTGGGTCCCCTTGGTGAAGGCCCCTGGTGGCACCAAAAAGCTCTGAAGGTTCTCCATTCACAATAACTGAAAAGGAAGAAGAAGTAACACAACTCATAACCCAACTCACCCACTCAAGATAAAAATTGAAGGCCAAAAGAATCTTCTGAAGAAAACGCCACTTAACTCTGTCATAATCCTTAGCCATGTCCAACTTAATGAACATAGATTTCTCCTTTGAAGTCGCCATAGAATGAATGACTTCCGAGGCCACCACCACTCCATCCAGAATTTGACTACCAGCCACAAAACCCCCTTGCTCCTCAGAAATGACAAGAGGAAGACACAGTTTGAGCCTCTCATCAATCAATTTAGTAATAATATTGTACACCACATTACAAAGAGCAATAGGCCTAAAGAATTCAAGTCTATCAGTGCCTTCCTTTTTAGGAATGAGAACCAGAAAAGTAGCATTCAAGGCTTGAAGCATATGTTTACTATGGAGAGATTCCCGAACAACCTCCAACAAATCTAGATTAATAATATCCCAAAATTCTTGGAAAAATTCAATTGGGAACCCATCAAGACCAGGAGTTTTACCCTTGTTCATCCCAAACACAACTTTCTCCACTTCAGACATAGAAATCTGTTGAACGAGAGAATCATTCATCTCATTGGAAATCAAAGAATGAATGCAAGCAAGGACCATATTCTCATCAACCTCAGCCGAAGGTGAATCCTCTGTAAAAAGAGCAGAGTAAACTATCGAGCCTCTCTAGACAAAGCCTACAGAGAAGAAATCGTAATACCCTTAGAATTAACAAGAGAAGAAAAATAACTCTTATTGGGACGAGCATGCACAGAATGATGGAAGAAGGCAATATTCCTATCCCCTTCCTGAAGCCAATCAACTTGATCCTTTTGTTTCCAAAAAATCTCCTCTCGAAGTTCCCACTCCTCCACATTTCTCACAACCTGGGATTCAGCTTTCCCGAGAACATCTAAAAATCCCAAGTCCCAAATTTGGTGAGTAATCACATCAAGGCATGCTTGAGCTTCTCTTTTCTTAGCTCAAAGGTTACCGAAACACAACCTATTTCATCTCTTAAGATGATACTTAACATATTGTAGCTTCCTAACAAAAGAGAACATAGCGATACCATAAGTAGGGGCCCCATCTCTCCACCACTGGGCAACGAGATCATGCAGGGAAGAATCCCGAAGCCACATAAGTTGAAATTTAAAAGGAGGATTCTTTGGTATGGTAAATGATGTGCTGAAAACTTAATTGGCCAATGATCCAAACCCCTCCAGTCAAGAATTTCAGAACAAGTGATGAAGCGGCCACCCACCCAAAAACTGGAGACAAGAAATCTATCTAACCGTTCAGAGATCGCATCCTGCCTACTATGTCAATTATTCCAAGTGAAAATCCCATTAGAAGGTTTCATGTCAACTCAAGCACGAGAATCCACATTTACCCAAAAGAGATCATAAGCGGGTCCAAGCCTAGCCAACCCCCTTCTTTTCTCCTCCAAACTCAAAACAGAATTGAAATCTCCAGCTAAGACCCAAGGCAGATATGGAGCACATGAGCAGGCATACCTTATATGAGCCCAAAGTTGAATTTTACCACGGATATCAATTGAAGCATAAACATTAGTAAATAAAATAGTCTCACCATATTCCAAAATAGAAGCAACCATGGAGATAGAAGAATGGCTAGAGATCCACCAAAGAGGAACTACCTTATGTGGATCTCAAAAAAGAGCCAAATCACCAAAGCTACCCTGAGAGACAATACACTAACACTGACCAAAAAACCAAATACGAGCATGTTGAAGCAAGATGTCAACATAAAGCTTAGTCCCCTGAACACAAAATAGGTCAGGAAAATGAACAACAACCAAATCATGAATAGCCTTTTTTCAGGAGGTGCTATTCAACCCCCTTACATTCCAAGAAAGAATAATCATGGAGGAGGTTGGGAGAAGTGAGCATCTATGGGTTTAACAGACCCAGATTCCACCAACAAATCCCTAGTAGATTTAATCTTCTCCATATCCTTCTTACGGCCAGCTTTAGAGGAATTATCAAAATGACCTTTCTTAAAGGAGTGTTGTTGCACACCTAGAGACTGAGAGGACCCCCTTCCTTTACCTGAAGTCAAAACCTCCTTAGCCAAATCCGCTAAGACAATATCATCCTGCAACCCTTCAAAGTCACCATAATTTCCAACCTCCCCCTGCCCCTGCACCTAAGGCTTATCCCTAACAACAATCGCCCGCTTTGGCACTGTATCAAAACCCATAGCATTAGCCCCAAAAGAAACCTCTACAGGAATCCCCTCCTCTAAGGCCAAATTATCCAAGACCTCAAAACGGTTGAAACCCGCCTCACTCTACCTATCCTTAAAGGACCGCTTCTGACCTCTCCATTTAGCCCGCGGCTTGACAGAAATAAAATCATTCTTATCAGGCGCCCCATCTATCATAGGAGCTTTACCTCTATCCCCCTTCTCCATCCCTAGCCTCCAAGGAGGAGGAGAAGAAACCCCGACCGATTTGTTAACCCGAGGACATTGGCACTGCAGGTGTCCATACTCATGACAAATTCAGCATCGAAAAGGAAGAGACTCATAATCTAGCGGCTGAACCCAAGAAGCAGAGCCAAGGAAAATTTCCAAAGAATCTGGCAAAGGGTTATTTAGATCAATCTCAACACAAATATGATCATAAGAAAATACCTTTTTATATAGGATATGTTGAGCAATAGCAACCGACTTCCCCAGCAAAGCAGCAACTCGGTGCAAAATATCCTCCCTCCAAAACTCCAAAGGAATCAGTGGCAACCAAACCCAGACAAGAACACTTGAGGGCAACGCTTCTGCAGAATTAAATCCTCCATGCCAAGGCTTAATGAACAAACCAACATGATTGTAAAAATAGGGCCCTCCCTCAAAAACTCAATTCCAATCCGAGATGCAAGAAAAATCAACCATGAAATAACCATTTGCAGCCACCAGAATTTTGAAATCTCCCTCAACCTACCAGGTTCAGCGAATCCAAGACTCCAATGCCGAGAGAGAGATACAAATTCCAAGGAACTTGCAAATCAAAACATGTTGGATCCAATAAGAAATATCTTCCATCACCGATTCAAGGGAAATTACCAGAACTGGATGATCTCGGCTCCACAACAAACATCCATTCACTTTCTAGAGTTTGGAGCTCTCACCCACAAAAGAAGAATCTAACATCTGAGCATGCATGCCCGAAGAAAGACCCTAAGACGGCGTTGCCACAACAACCACCAAAATATTGGAGACAGGTCTCCACCATTCCTCCATAGCCCCTTGCAACACTACCTACACAGCAGTAGCTCCTCCACACCCACAGCTCCTCCACACTCACACGATCCGCACACCCACAACTCCTCCACACTCGCAAAAAATAAAGCACCAAAAAACACTAGATCCCCCCCCCCAACGCTCACACAGAAAGGAAAGGACGCGGAGCTACAGCACAAAATCCCTAGCTCACATGAACGCCTCCCCCGCAAACCTCAGACGCCATCCCCGCTATTTGGATCTAATCTAAACAGAGTCAAAAAAATCAACACCCTAGGTATTTTTTTATTAACTGTTCTTTTTATTTATTGTTAATAAAAACAATTAGATTCAGTTACAAATCAAATGTTTTTCTAACTTTTAGTTTATGTCATTTAAAAAATTTCAATATAAAAGATCCGTATAAATAGATGTTAATTTACAATCAATGACTCATTATATAATTCAAACATGTGAGTTAATTTAATTTTGAGGGAAAAGTTATCTTCTATAAAATCTCAGACACATAGATAGATGTTAATTTACAATCAATAACTCATTAGACAATTAAAATCCTGAACAGATAAATAGATGTTAATTTACAATCAATAACTCATTATATAATTTAAACATGAGTTAATGAAGATTAATTTCAAATTATTTTTAATGATTCGTATGTTTGAATAATACAGTGAACACCCATCACCCAATCATTATTAAAGATCTATTTCTTGTCTTTATTATCAGTATTCTTTGTATGTTTTCCTTATCATTTTAAGCGTGGTATTCCTCGTTGGTAACAGGTCTTCAAAATCACCTGTTTTTCAAGGACGGGCCTCCATTGTCAGGGGGAAAATAGAAACAACAAAAGAGTACTCTAATGGTGGCCCATCATCAGAGACGGGATTTGCGGTAATGGCTGGATGAAACCCAAAATTTCAACTCATCTAGACGGGATTGACGCTAATTAAAGGAAAAATTCCTTACGATTCTTGAAACTTTACAGCATGGCATACCTTATTAGGTACTTGGGCCTGAAACTACAAATGTGAGTTCGCCAGATTCACATGGAACTTGATTTACGTCGTGAACATCATCATATCATTGTTGACGAATCAGAAACTGCCGACTTTCAGTGATGATGACAGGACTGGCTCCATTCCATTTGGCCCGCCATTGTTATGTCACTTAAAGCATATAAACATGCTTAGCTTTGTCTACCAAACACAGGCATTGCGGTGACCTGCTGATCAGAATGGGTGGATCTCCTTGCTGTTCTAAAGATTCTGCCTTCAACCGTGGGGCCTGGACTGCCAAGGAAGACGTGATTTTGAGAGAATATGTCATAAATCATGGAGAGGGACCATGGAGTTCTATACCCATAAAAGCAGGTAAACTAAAGTAAATGAATTGCTTCTCGTTCGTTTCGAAAAAGATTACTTTTTGAGCTGTGTTATTGAAAAAAAAAATGGTTTTTCAGGTCTGAATCGAAGTGGAAAGAGTTGTCGATTCCGATGGATGAACTATCTTCGTCCAGACATTAAGCGTGGAAACATTTCTGCCGATGAAGAGGAACTCATTATTCGATTGCATGGACTCCTTGGCAATAGGTATAAAATTATCTTCTTCTTTGTGATTCATCATTGAATGTGAGCTGAAATATAAAAGAAAAAATATCAGAATTTTAATATTATAATATTAATCATCCCAGAAAATAATTAAAGTTTAGAGTATCTCTATTGAACCTATTAATCCGAACAACATTCATAAATATTATGCAGTTGAAGATAAATTTGTTTTGTAATAAGTCACATCGGAATTAAAGATGGGTTGATCTTATAGGGTCAGTCGCACAGTGGTAGAGCACTCCAGTAGCAAATGGAAGGTCCTAGGTTCGAGTCTTAGATGGTCTATGAAAAGTGCAACATGATATTAGAACTAGGTCAGATTAGGAGCCCCAAGCATTCTATAGAATGGCTCAAGGAGGGTGTTTTGTAATAAGCCACATTCAAAACAAAGATGGGTTAGTCCTATAAGGCGAATAGCTCAATGATAGAGCATTCTAATAGCAAATGGAAGGTCCTAAGTTTGAGTCCTAGCTGATCCATGAAATACTTAATAAAATTTTGGTCAATTTAAACTCACCCATTGAAATCTATCTACTGCATCCATCATCTTGAAAATGGATAAAAGTTTCCTTTGGTCTTAATCCTTCTCTAGTGAAAGTTTCAGTAGAGATAACCACCCCAAACATTGGAGCTTAGTTTGACTAGGCAGTTCATTGTAGTAGAGTTACAATATGATAAGTAGAAGTTATTTTTCGAAGTGTGTTAAGTTATGATATTACTATAAGATTCAATTGTGTGGTTTTCAAGTGAAACGTATTGATTCATTCTTTGTGAGAAGTGATTCACATGAACCCATCCCTCGTGAGAATGAAAGATCTACTTAACACTCATTGTTCGCAAGCTTCCTAAAAGATCACCCATCCCATTGTACTTAACCATGAAATTTTCCCAACACCTTTTGAGCAGAAAAATCATAGCACATTGTTTAATGTTATATGCAGATGGTCCCTGATCGCAGGACGACTGCCTGGTCGAACGGATAATGAAATAAAGAATCACTGGAACACAAAACTAAGCAAGAAGTGCCTTCCACGCAACCAGCCTCTACCAAAGCCCAACACAAAATCAAATCTTGCCCCTTCTGGAGATGATCATATCCTGAAATCTACTCTAGTCAAAGCAAAGGCGGTTAAATTATCAAGTTGCTGCAACAGATATGGAGGCAGTAGCATTTCAGATCATCAAGACTTGAATTCCCCTGTTGGTGCCAAAAATTTGAAGAATTCCAAATCGTCGTTGGAGCTGCTAAAAGAGAATGACTCTGGTTTCATCGACGTTGGAATTCAGAAAAGTTCTGCTCGATTGGGATTTCCATCCACGCAAAATATTGGTCAATTTTCTCCTCCTTTCATACCCAATCTCGTCGACTGGCCATTGCTACATTCTAAGCATCGTACAGAAAACGAATCTGAAGCATCAGGGAGTTTATTGAATTTCAATCAACTGCAAACTGCTGGCATTGATTTTCTCTCTTGCCCATACTATTATCTGGACGATTTCAGAATCGAAGGATTCGAAACAAGGCCTGGTAAAAGCTTGGAACAAGGAATGGAGGGAATCTACAGAAGTTCTCAGCAGCATGATTGGTTAGATGGATTACAATATTTCTAGATGTCAATCCAGCAATCCTCAAATCGACCACTGTTCGAATCAGAGGATTGGAATAAAAGAAATCACAGAACTGCTAATGATCTTAAACCATTTTAAAATAAAAAATAACTATCTTCAATTATATTCAACCTGATGTAATGTTTCACCAGAAGTTCAACTCAACTGTAGATATTTTGTCAATCTCATTGACCCATATTTGCTTTTTCACACAATATATCATGGAGGTGTACGTCATAGCAGGAGAAAGCTTTTTTGCAGTAGTAGGGATTCTAATTGATACTGTCCAGGTTAATCCTGTTTACATTTAAGAAAACATGGAATCTCCTCGTGAGAGGAATTTTTATTTTGTCATGGTGTGAAAGAAATAAGAAACACGTTTTGAGTATTATAATGTTAGCCCAGAATCTTGACTGGTCGGTTCAAGTGAAATCTTTAGACTACCGTTGTTGGGTCTTTTCACACCATGACAAAATTAAAAACAAGTCTTGAGTATTATAATGTTAGCCCAGAATCTTGACTGGTCGGTTCAAGTGAAATCTTTTGACTACAGTTGTTGGGTCTTTTCACAGTTCATGCGGATCTTGTGCGCTTTGTCCGGATAGGATTCGAATCAGGAATCTCGTGTGTGTGGTGTCTAATTGCCTTGAGTTTTTAAACAAATTTAAATGAAAATTTAGTAGAATCTGCACCCTTAACTTCAATGGGCACGCTCAAAAAGAAATTAGACAAAAAAAAAATTGGATTTTGATTCTGTAGTGTTTTAGAAAATGATCAGGGTATACAAAAAATACTACACATTCAAAATTCAGAAGTTTTACTATATTGATATCATGAAAGAGAGAAAATATTATTTCTCTCAATTTACTTATTTAAATTATATGTATTTTTTATAGAATACAAATGAGTGAAATGATTTTTATTGTAAAATAGTAGAAGAATAATTAATGCTAAAAATTATATATCATAACTGACATTGTATTGTTTGAAATTGATTAGAATTAAATTATATCATGTTTAATATTTTGAATTTCGTATCATAGCTGATCTCAACATGAATGCACCTAAGAAGTTGTGTTAGAATTGAAACATACTTCTTCATAGAGTTTAAAATTTTCCACCATAAAAGAGTTCAGTGGTGGAAAATTCCACTAGCTACAAGAAGGTTCTAAGTTTCAATTTTAACTTTTCTAATCTTTTCATTGATGTATCTATAATTACTTGTAAAAAAATACAACCTTTATCATAAAGTAGCAAAAAATAATTAAAATTAAAATTTACATAAAAATATTTAAAATAGTTCAAATAATTTTTATATGTGATAGTGTACATACGCTCCAAAATCTTGAGAATGAATTTACATATTTTTATTGTTTAATGATTTCAACTCTTTTAATAAAACAATTAACTCATTATATCGCAAACTAATCAATTAACTCAATATATCAATATCACAAACTAATTCCTCTTTATAAGAAGTGACATGTATGAGATATATGTATGCCTCTTTCATTTTATGAATTAATCCATTTCAAATTGTAAATCTACAAGCATGGTTGGGAAACTCAATCACTTGATTGTGGCTTTAGAGATGCAGTTCTTCATGTTGTTACCGTTGAACACACATTCTA
This sequence comes from Sequoia sempervirens, assembly GCA_007258455.2. NCBI lineage: Eukaryota > Viridiplantae > Streptophyta > Pinopsida > Cupressales > Cupressaceae > Sequoia > Sequoia sempervirens. The sequence continues at coordinate 11,162 of VDFB02278030.1, forward strand.
TTGGCTTCTATTACACCCACTTATTGGAATAGAATAGGAGATTGTGCTTTAGCATCTCATATGTTTTTCTTGGCTACCGTGTTCAGACAAGTGAGTTCAACTTCTATCTCTACCACGTATGGCTAATGTGAACTTATGCTTCTACATGCGAACGTATTCTTCTACACATATCAAAGCGTTGGAACGGTTGATGGATTTTCTTTTGCTATCATTTAACTATCTCGGATAGTTTTTTTTCTTAAGAAGTTTTTTTTAGCATGGGAAATTTGTCCCTTAAATTTTCATTTATTCATGATGATAGTTGTATTATGATAATCAAAGGGGTTGTGGTCAATTGGTAGGACTATTTGTTTTCATGTTGGAGATCAAGGTTCAGCTCTCCCTAAGATCTTTTAGCAGTTTTAAGAAATGTTAGTACGATATTCCTACTTCAATGATAATGTACAATAGATTGTAGGTGATAAAGGAGGAATAAGGAATAGACCCTACAAGAAGTTGCGAGAACAAAGGATGAAGTAGATGCATTAGAATAGGAGAAAGAAGGCAAAAAGATACAGAAGGATTCAATTAAAATGAGTGTCATAGAAATAGGAGTTTGGATGTATTGCAATCGTATCCCTCTTTAGGTAGAGCATTAGTTAAAATGTTATCTCTATAAATGAATTGTATGGGATGTGAGTCCTATGAAAAATCCTCACAATTATAAGGTGAGGGTCCAATAAGAACCCCCACAAATTAATCTAAAAAATATTAATTTTGTAATGATAGGCTTCTCCCATCATCTTGAACTTGACCAACTTTAATTTGGACTTAATTAATAAGTGCATTCTACAATGGTGTTTGAAGACTCTATATGATTGTGAATTGATTATGTCCAACTTCACATAGAGATGTGAAAAATCATGCATCCCAATACTATTCCAATTCAAACACACTTAATCATAATAAGAAAACTTATCACCTTTGAATAGATAATCATAACATTATTTAATGTTACATTCCTGGATGGTCTCTGAGGAATATATGATCACACTGATAATAAAATAAAGAACTACTGAAACACAAAACTAAAACAAAAAGTTCCTTCACACACAACCAGCCTCTACCAACGCTCAACACAAAATTAAATCTTGCTCCTTCTAGAAATAATCAAATCCTGAAATCTACTCTCGTCAAAGCAAAGGCGGTTAGATTATCAAGGTGCCCCAACAAATATGGGGCCAGTAGCATTTTCTCTCTTGCCCATACTATTATCTGGATGACCTCAGAATCGAAGGATTCGAAGCAAGGCCTGGCAATAGCTTGGAACAGGGAAAGGAGGGAATCTACAGAAGTTCTCAGCAGCATGATTGGTTAGATGAATTACACCGTTTCCAGATGTCGACCCTGCAATCCTCAAGTCGATCACTGTTTGAATCAGAGGATTGGAATAAAAGAAGTCACAAAACTACTAAAGATCTTAAACCACCTAAAAATAAGAAATAAGATAGCTGCCATTGAAAACATTTATATCTTCATTTTTTAATTATATTGAACCTTGTGTAATGTTTTACCAGAAGTTCAACTCAACTGTATATTTTTTTGTCAATCTCATTTACCCGTATTTGCTTTTTCTTGCTCAATATCAAGGAGCTGTGCATCATAACAGGAGAAAGCTTTTTGCAGTGGTAGGAATTCTAATTGATACAGTCCAGTGTAATCCTGTTTACAATTAAGAAAACGTAGAATCTCCTCGTGAGAGGAATTCTTATTATTTTTATTCTGTCATAGTGTGAAAGGAATACGTAGAAACAATCTCTGAATATTATAACATTAGCCCAGAATCTTGAGTGGTCATTTTCAATGAGATCTTGTACCTACAACTGTTGGGTCTTTTCACAGTTCATGCAAATCTTGTGCGGTTTTTTCGGATGGGATTCAAATCAGGAATCTCGTGTTGTTGTGTCACATGCCTCAATTTTTTAAGCAATTTTAAAGGAAAATATACTAGCAATTGGATCCATAGCTTCAATGGGCATGTTCATAATTCCTTTTCATCGTTCAATAGAAAAATAATTAGAATTAAGAATGCTGAAATTATATATGTTTAAAGTTTATTAGAATTAAATCATATCATGTGTCGAATATTTTGATTTCATATCATAGTTGATCTTAATGTGAATGTATTGTAAAGGTTGTGTTAGAATTGAAACATACTAACATTCATGTATCTTAGAGGTTGTGTTAAAATTGAAACATACTTCTTGATAGAATTTGAAATTTTCCATCATAAAAGATGTTTGTCTTATTTTGACTAAACCAAAATTTAAACTTTTTATGTAAGTTAGAGAATATTATCACGTGTTAAACACCTCTGTCAAGTTAGTCTTAATTGTGAATGTTCTAATCATCCTTGAACAATCAAGTCACTCTGAGTTGTAAAATTATAGTTTCACAAGTTTTCCGCACCAAATTGTTGTAGCTGCTCATCTCGAAGAATGGTGTACCTAATCAAGTTTGTGTGAAATTTTTGCCTTATACTCAAATAAATTTGTGCATCAATTTTAAATGCTCAAAGAAAAGATCACACATCATTTCATTCAATACATTGAAAGTAATTATGTAGTTTAATTGGAATTCATTAAAACAATTAATCTTGGAGATCCATTTGAGTTGAAAGTAATTATGTAGTTTAATTGAGATTCATTAAAGCAATTAATCTTGGAGATCCATTTGAATTGGGATACAATTATGCCTCCATTACACATGATGTAATTTTTTGAGATGAAAATCCTTTCCATTTGAAATTTTAAATTTTTTTTTTTTTCCTAAGAATTTAGGAAACAATTAAATTTAAAATCACACAAAACACTGAACAAAAATATTCAATATCAATTTTTTATTGATAATATAGAAAGTTATGAATTGTCTTTTTTGGAGCATGTTGACGAACTCAATCAAAAAAAATTATAAGTTAATACTGCTCTTTGTAAGAGATTTTTAGAGTTTATTGAACTTCGAGTCATTAAAATATTATTTTTCAAAGAGTTCATGGGTTCGGAAACCCTCCAAAATCCGACATTACGTGACCTTTTTTTAAGTTCAAAATTATGAAAAGTTCTCAAAATGCATCAATTTTCGAACAATTAACAAGTTCGTGAACTCTCCAAAACCCTGAAATTATTTCAAATGTTCTCCTTTCAACATTTTTATTGAGCATTGAACTTTATAGGGGATTCAATAATAGTTTTAGAGAATTCATTAATTCGGTAGAATGTTTCAAAGAAATGTTGTATCGTACAATGGAATGATTGCCAGATAGTTGCGCTGAAATGGATCTGTTAAATGGACTTGGAAACTTGCATGCAGATGTTACTCGCAGGTGCCCTAGTCGCCATGACTAATTGGGACTTTCAAAATGGTGTAGATTTAACAATAGAATTAGATATTATGTGAACTGTTCAACAAGATACCTCAAAGAAATGTCATCTCCTACAATATAATGATTGTTGGGCATGGAGTTTAATTATTAGATGAGGTTGTAAGGAACATCATGAAATTATAGAGCTTTTAAATTTTTGATATATTCAAAGGCTTTAAAATTTTATAAGTAAATACATTTGGTCTATATAAATCCAAACTCAAAACTCAATTATTGTTGGCTTTATCTCTATGTGTATCAAAATAGGGGCTTTGGAACAACTTGTGAATAGCTCTTCAAAGTAAGTTTAAGAAAGATAATTGTCAGTTTGAGCGCCCCAAACAGGCATGTCTACAAAATGTGGAAGTGTACACAAGGTATGCTAACTGTTCAACAATTTCCTTTAAAGATAGGTTGTCTCTACTTGACTGGTAAGAACATTGATATAGAGGGTGTTATTTTAAGGAAGTAGAACATTGTGTAATGAATGCTCTTGAATTAGTGGATTCTAAATTGAGGCATGCAAATGTAATTGTTGAAGTGGTAGATAAAGCTAAGGAAATTAAGGAAAAAGTTATTGAAGAAATAAATGATTGAGTTGAGATATCTCACAGAGAAGTGTAGGGATTAATAGAGTCAATAGGACATATTGAATCTAAAGTGTCAATGACAAATACAGTTACAATTGGGGTAGAGCAAGCTAACACTAAAACGTTAGTAATATTTGTTAGAATTGTGAATAATCATGAGATGCAGGATGAAACAATGAACAAAAACACCTTTCATGCAAAGAGAGTTATAAATAATGATTTCCTTATCCTTCACAAGAAAAATTTATAGAATGAACCTCAAGAATCTTCAAGGAGATCATCAGATCAAGAGTAGATAATACAATGAGGGTGAGTGTTTTATAGGAGCAACCTTAAATGATAGAGGGATTAGATTATGACACGTGTCAACATCTTATGTGATGAGACAAAATGATCTAATAAAAGCTCACTCTAGTTAACAAAAGACCACTCCTAAGACTTGTATACATCCAAAAATGGTCTGGAGAACATTAATTAAATACTAGTTATTTAATTATTTAAATCTTTATTTCCTCTACTTATAAATAAATTACAAAATTTATTTATATAGTTCATATTTCTTAATTCTTCTTATCTAAACCACTTTCTTCGTGATTTAATTAAGTAAACAAATTTAACTAATTTGTTTTATTTGATTAATTCTCTCCAACTAAATTTGAATTTTTAAAATTGGAATTTAGTCACATTTCTCCATATTTTTCTAAATTCCTTCCACCTCATCTTTCACCTCACCATGTGTCACATGAAATTAAGTATTTCTAATTTCTAAATGGGCATTTATCCTCAACAATTTTAACAACCTCGGAGACATGGCTTCTCCTTTCCATTTATTCTCTTCTACACTTGGCAAGCTTGTTCTATTAAAGGGAACAACTTCCCTGATTCTCTCTAACCTCTCTGCTTCTCACCGTTGATCTCTCCAGACTGAATCTTGATCGTCCATTGTTGTAGTCTGAATCTTGATCGTCCATTGTTGCCACATCACTTGATGCCTTGGTGAAATCTATAAATAGAAGCTCATTTACAACTTTTCAGAAATAGAGAGAATAGCATAAATTTACTCTGCAGAAATACTTCCAGCATTAGTGAGCTTAGCATTGGCATTTTAGTTTAGAATTTAGCATTTGATTTCAAGTAGTGTTATAATGGCAATTTCATTTCTAGGAACTTAATTGTTGCATTATCATTACAGCATTTCCATAGCATGTCCATTAGCTAAGCATTTTATCATTGCATCATTTAGCATCATCCTGTATACAGCAACATATCATTTAGCACAACATTTAGCATATCATTCATCAAATTCATCAATCATGTAGATGTAGGCATAGTTTATTGCATTTTACTTTAATGGCTTCTCATTTCTTAGGTGTCATCCCAATAGTTTAGTGCATACCTAAAATCTGAGAGCACTAATATAGGATCCTTAAGAACAGAGGATGATGGAACGGCTTTGAGGAATCGCTTTATCAGTTGTTTTGTTAAATTTGATTTCCTTAATATGACATGTTGCATCGATTGTGTGTTTAATGCTTGTTTATTTTACACATTTTCACATGATACATTTTGGAACCCACCGTGGGGCCTAGCCCCTATTATTTTAACATTTTCTAGAAAGTGTGCTTATAGCCTCGGACATGAATTCTTTTGGCGCAACTGCTAATTCTTCTAGTGCACCTGAAACATTTTTCGGCGCATACACTGACTGTTACGGTGCAACCACGAGTTCCTTCGGCGTATCCAATCCATTTTGTGGCGCATAAGGGGGTTTCTATAGTGCATTCATTACTTTTTGTAGCACATCTAATACTTTCTATAGCGCATTTACTATTTTCTATAGCGCATTCACTGCATTTTCTGGCACATCTGCCTTTTTAGCGCATTGAATTACTGTAATGGCGCATTTACTTTTCATTGCAAAAATTTTCTAAATTCTAAAAAGTGATGAATGTCTTTCTATTGTGCAGGTTTCATAAACGTTGTCAAAGACTCTATTGAAACTCTTGAACGATGTCAAAGAGCATTTATTGAAAACTACTAATAAATTTAGTGTAGGGGCTGGAGTTTATTTATTTCCTTTTGGTTAATTTAGGAATCTAGATTAATTAGGAGGTAAAGAACACCATGTTTTTTGTGCTTGATAAATGGTACGCATATGCTCTCCCTTTAACTGGGTGACCAAAAAGTTAGACCCATTCACTTTTATTTTGTTTTATCCTTAGAGGGTCTGCCTTGTGGAAAAAAGTAATCACCTAAGGGAACGACCCAACCAGGAACACGCTAAACCCAAGCGACTTCCACTCGGTATATAAGTGTGGGTACTTGAGGAAATTCCAAGTATCTTGAGAATTGTTCTAACAAGAAGGGCAGCAATGGTCTCTTTTCATATGGATGATCCTCCATTCAGCCTATACTAGAACCCTTTGTTATAGCAGGCCAAAATCTTTTTCTATTTACTGGGGCAGAAGGTCTAAACTTTGAAGTCGTCCCACATTTTTGCAATTTTTAGTAGAGATAAGAAGTATGCCATGGGAGATTCATGGGTACTGAAGCTTGGCTGACCCTAGAAGTGAGTGTCATGGAGGGGAGCCAGTGTGGTCAAGCTTCCAACCATTCACTAAAAGTAGGCACAGCTGGAGTAAAATCCAAGTGGGAATCCAGTAAATATTGTCCTACACAGCCTTACGATTGCACATGTTTGATGTGTTTTACCAATGTGTTTTTAAACAAACTTCAAACAAAACATCACACATTGGAAGTGAAAACCTTGATTCAGAAAACATCCTTTGAAACAAACAATTCTCTGATTGGAAAATCAGAAAAATCGAACAAACTTGCAAGAAACTGTGACATTTTCTCAATTCAGCGCATCCACTACTTATTCTAGCGCATTCACACCATTCTTTGGCACATCCATCTATTGTTATAGCGCATACACTATATCTTCCAGTGCATCCATCTGTTGTTATAGTGCATACACTATATCTGCTAGCGCATCCATTGCATTCTGTAGCGCATTCACCCATTACTGTAGTGCATCTACCACATACTTTGGCACATTCAAGCAATTTTGTAGCACATACATCCAATACTTTGGCGCATTCAAGCTATTATGTAGTGCAACCAACCAATCTTGCATTGCATCCAAGCCATTCTATAGTGCATACAAGCCATTCTATAGCACATCTGCCTTTAAGTGCATACACTAACTATTACAGCACATCCACCAAATTTATAACCAGAAAGCTAAATTTGACCCCCTATCCGACATTTTGTGCCTAGATTTAGGAATCTTTTCCATATATAAGTTCATTCCTTATCCCAACATTGCTTTAAACTTGGAAAAAATAGCATTTACAAGTGAAATCATTTACCTAAACTTTGATCAAACATCTAAAAGTTCCCAACCATCATCAAACCTAAATTTGATCATCGAGTTGAGTTTCACCATCAGGATTTGTCATCATTCATCCAGAAACAACACACTTTACCTCAATTTTCATTACCTTAGTCCATCAATAGAATTCATCATTCTATTCGACCTAGGTTTCTCTTTGGCACTCCTAAACAACCATAAAACTTTAGCAAACCTTCATCACTTGCATGCCCGTTTAACAAGATCCCAAAAGAAAAAACTTAAGGATAAGGAACTTGAACCTCAAAACACCATGGGTGAACCAGAAGAAAACCCTTTCCACAAAATCCCTCAAAATGAAACAAATGAAATAACAGAGCAGGAAATAGAACAAGCAAACCAAGATCCTAAATTTCACAAATTCCTAGAGAGGATCTTTGAAAAGGATGAAGAAAAATATCTTCTAATGTTAGCAAGCCAAGGGGTCAAATTACCAAGTGATTTTGATGTCAACAAATTGAAAGAAACACCAAAGAAAACTGTAATTGAAACACCAAATGCAGATCAAATGGTTTCCCTAACAAATCAAATGAAGAACCTTCAACAACAATTACAAGACATGCAAAAAGGGACTACCAAAAGATATTTGTTGCAAGATATTTGTCCCTACCCTTTTGATAGGAATTTGAACATGATACCATTCCCACCGAATTGTGACCTCCCAAAATATGACAAATACAATGGAAAATCTAACTCCATAGAAAATGTGAGGGAATTTTGAACCATGAGTCTTGAGTTTTTTCATGAAGACACCTACTTGATGAGACTTTTTCCTCGCAGCTTGGGAGGCCATCGTATGGAATGGTTTTCAAAACTACAGCCAGGCATAAGATCCTTTGAAGAACTTGTCAACAAATTTATCACTCAATATTCATATAACATTTCACATGAGATTACCATGAAGGATCTTTGCAATACCAAACAAAAATAAGGAGAATATCCTTTTTTATATTCTTACAAAGGTGGAGAAGGCTATTTGCTCGATACGCTAGTCCTATACCCAAACAAGAAAAGATGGAAATTTTCATTGGCAACCTCAACAGTGAAATGAGCTATAGGTTGCAATTGCAATGTCCCCCTAGCTTTGAGAAGATGATCAAAAATGGAGTCAAACTGAAGAAGCTTTAGTCAAAATAGGGCTATTGAAAATTCATAATGAAGGACCAAACAATGCTAGCTCTTCCAGTCATCATAATAATAATGAGAAATCAAAATTTTGGACAAGAAACAAGAATGCCAATGATGGTGTCGTCAAAACACATAATACCAAACCAGTCTTTAATCTTTCAGGAACCACAACCAAGACTGAATCAAAACACCAATCAAGGCACTAATAAAAATTTTAACCAACCCAACAACCAAAATGGCCACAATCGAAGTAATACCACATCTAAACCTCCACCCTATCAAACACAATCAAACCGCAGAAAATTCACACCTTTGGGTCAATCACACGAATCTTCATTGAGAGAAATTCTTGCAAATAACCTTATAACACTACCTAACACTCAAGGCTTTGAACCAAAAGTAAAATATTCATGGTGGAATGATGCTTATTATTGTGAATTCCATCGGTGCAAAATTCATCAAACAAATAGTTGCATGCAATTGAAACACAAGATACAGGACTTAATAGATAACAAAGTCATACAAATAGGACCCCAAACAAACGTTGATCACGGAGCATTCAAAAATCCCTTACCAAATTATGAAAAAGGGGAGTCCTCTACAACAAACAGTAAAAGAAAGAATGTAAACTATGTTCATGATACTTTCATCCTTCATATCTCAGTAGTGAAAGATCAAATGAATAACATTGAAACCAATGACAACCAAGACATTATTGCAGCCAACAATACAATTAATGACATTCCAATTGAACATGAACAAGACATCATTATAGTTGAAAATCAGATTAATGACATCAAACAAGACATGGCCACCACTGATACTCAAATTAATGTCATTAAAATAAATGGGAAACAAGATAGCATGTCGGTAAATGTGACCACGAGAGCACAAGCCAAATATGTACTAAAAGGAAGTTCGTATAAAACACCTATTACCTCGTCCAATCAATATAACATAGTAGACCAATTACAAAAGATCCCGCACAAATATCTATATTGGAACTGCTCAATATTTCACCCACCCACAAAGAGATTTTGGAAAAATCCCTAGAGTGGACACAATAGTACCAATGGATCTAGAAGTTTGTAAATTTGAGGCCATGGTGGGAAATTTGACTGCACCTCATTGCGGTCATGAGAAAACGATGATGTGTCTATTTCTCATCCCCACAACGCCCCACTCCATATTGAAGTCCTAATTCATAAACATTGTGTCAAATGTGTCCTAATAGATGGAGGAGTTGACTTAGATATATGTACTTTAAAGCTTGTTCGTGCCCTAGGATTTTCTAAAACTGTAATAGATTCAAAGAAAAAGATTACAATAAAATCATATGATGATGAGGAAAGATCTTCACAGGTATTGATTGTCTTACCCATTCAAGTAGGACCGATTTAGAAAGATGTAATCTTACAAGTCTTGGACAAGAATTTGACCTACAACATACTATTGGGTCACCCATGGATCCATGAAATGCAAGTGGTCCCATCAACATACCACCAATGTTTGAAATTCCCTTGTGGTGGCCAAGAAATCACCATCTCGACTGATTCTAATAGTCCTTAGTATTGCAACACCCTTAAATCGGTCCAAGATGCCTTTGTGCCTCATAACAAAGAAGTTTCCACTTCCATCCCTACCAATAACCAAAGCCAGTCAAATTTCTCATCAAAACCCTTGGTCACTTCCCCAAATCATGAAGGTCAATCCAGTCCCATGTCTAAATAATTTGAGAAAAAGGAAGAAGTTGCTCCTTCTACATCCTTAAATCATGAAACCCAATTAAATTCCTTGTCCAAACAATTTGAGAAAAAAATCCAAATCAAAGATAAAGGTGTGGGTGAATATTTCATTGAACAATCTCTATGCCTTTCACAATTGTCTTCCCCAAAGTCATATGGGCAACACTCAACATCAATGCAATAGTCATCACAACCAGCTACACTCTTTGATGGTCGATTTGTAAAAGCAGGCACCATATTTGATGAAGCTGAGGACAAGGATTTTCTAAACTGGCTTTATAAGGACGAAGAAGAGTCCAAAGCAACAACTACAAATGTACAAACAGCACAATATGGAAAAGGATTCACAATCTTAGAAAAGTTGGGATACGAGGGAAAAGGACCTATAGGAAAAAGAAAAGAAGGAATCATGGAACCAATTCAACCCCTCTTAATCAATCCAAAAGACAAGACTGGGCTGGGTTATAAAGAGGAGACAAAAGAAGAGATAACTCAGAGGGTGGTTGAGAGAATCTTGCAACTACAAGCTAGTGATGATCATGAAACTGATTCAAATGAATATGAGTGGGATTCACTATCTGAAGAGTCTTGTCATGACAAGGAAATTGATGTGGTACATAAGTATGCACCCCTACTCGAGGAGGGACAAGGTTCAGGTTCTAGACCGCTTGAAATAGGATCACAACACATTGATGAATCTAGCGAATACAATCAAACTCGGAGTGAAATGGATAATTCAAAGGAAGGTTAACTTATAGACCTCGACTTTGCTATTGGACAAATAGAAGACATTTCCATCAAGACTCTTACTATCTCTGACCTTAACCAGTCTGATGATTCCTTACCCCTAGTACATCTCGAACTCATCGACTAGGACCAAACTAAGTCGTTTGATATCCCCACCTTTTCAAACAATGATGTCATCATCAACTTTCTTTGTTCTAACAATCCCAAAATAGATTCCACCATTGAACATCATAACGAAGCTTCCGAATAGGGGAGTGTCAAATCTTTCAGCTACAAAATGAATAATACAGGAAATAGATCTAATAGTGAAAACCATTCAATGGCAGTATCAGATCTAGAAAAAGTAAAAATAAAGAGCAACAGTGAAAACCTCTCTGAAGTGTCGAAGGATGGAAGATTTGACACCCTCCCATAACACTTTCAAGAAATATCACAAGTATTGATTTAGCCCACACAGTCTGTCAATATCGAAAATACAGAAACAGTGAAGACTATCCATCTAGAGGCATCTTTGATAGACCAAGAAAAACCAAGCTTCCTCAAATTCTTTATAGAGAAACAAATCAACTTTGCTTGGTCATATGTTGACATACCAGGGATATATCTAGATCTTATCATGCACCGCCTATCCTTACAACCAGGAGTAAAGCCAGTCAAGCAGAAGCTAAGGAAAATGCATCCGCATATTGCCCTATTGGTAAAAGCAGAGCTGAAGAAATTATTGGATGCACGATTCATCAAACCCGTTGATTATGCTGAGTGGATCTCAAATATTTTACCTGTCTCAAAGCCTGACAACAGCATCCACATTTGCACATATTTTTTAGATCTTAATAAGGCTTTCCCTAAAGATAATTTTCCTCTACCTAACATAGACATCATAGTGGACTTAACAGCAGGACATGGCATGTTGTCACTTATGAATGGTTTTTTCGGTTATAATAATATCAAGATAGCTCCAAAGGATCAAGACAAGATAGCCTTCACATGTCCGTGGGGAACACTCTGTTGGAACCTCATGTCATTTGGATTCAAGAATGCATGAGCTACTTTTCAGTGCGCCATGACGACGATTTTTCATGATATAATGCATACCTTCATGGAAGACTATGTGGATGATCTATTGGAAAAATCATACACTAGAGAAGGACACTTAGAGATCTTAGAATAAATATTTACCAAACTGGAGAAGTTCAATGTACGACTGAATCCAAAGAAATGTGTGTTTGGGGTGACTTCAGCCAAACTCTTGGGATATATAGTTTCAGAAAAAGGAATTGAGGTAGACTCGGAAAAAGTTAAAGCTGTCATGGAGATGTCACCACCCAAAAACATCAGCCAGCTACGACCTCTTCAAGGGAGATTCCAATCAATCCAGAGATTTATTTCACAACTAGCAGACAAGACCTATCCTTTCACTCACTTGCTACACAAAAATGTTTCTTTCTGATGGGACAAGAAATGTGAAGAGGCCTTTAACCAATTAAAACAATATCTAATGATTTTGTTTGTATTAATACCACTAGTAGAAGGAAATCCACTCTTATTATACATTGCAACAACTGAGATATCATTGGGAGCCTTGTTAGCACAAGAGGATTCAAGAGGATTCAATAGGAAAAGAAAGAGCAATTTATTACATCAACAGGACACTAAATGGATATCAAATAAATTATACATCCATTGAAAAGGATTTTTTATCAGTAGTGTTTTCCACCCAACAACTACAACACTACATGCTAACTCATACCATCAAGTTAATAGCCAAAATAGATCCACTAAAATACATCCTCAGCAAAGCTAATCTAACTGGAAGACTGGCCAAGTGGGTTATGATACTAAGTGAATTTTACATCCAATAATGTGGATAGGAAAGCAATAAAAGGACAAGCAATTACAGACCAGATGGTTGAAGCACCTCTACCAGATGATCATCCTATACACATTGAGTTCCCAGATGTTGATGTTCTCACCTTGACTGCACAACGGTGGACATTATACTTTGACGGATCACACACACAACATGGATTAGGGGTCAGAATCCTATTTGTCACTCCACAAGGACATACCATTCTAAAATCATATAGATTGATGTTCCCTTGTACCAACAACATGGTGGAGTATGAAGCATTAATCATTGGCATTAAAACAGTTGTAGAATGGAAAATCCCAGAATTGCAAGTCTACGGAGACTCTTAGATGGTCATTAATCAGGTCAATGATGATTATCAGACAAAGGATGAAAAACTAATTCCCTACAAAAGAATGATTGATTATTTTAAGAAATACTTTGTCAATATCAAATTTGACAGATTTCCAGAGTGGATAATAAAGTTGTCGATGTCATGGCCACTATTGCTTCCTTATTGCAAATTCTAGAGAAAATAAGTCGTTATGATTTCATGGTGGAATAACTACTTACCCCTGCCTATGACAATACTAAGAACCAAGTTATATGTCACATGGTTGATGTTGATACCTCAATCTCTGGTGAAATTTATACCTATTTGAAAGATAACACCCTTCCACCCGGCCTGTCCTGAAACCAAAAATGAAACTTCATTCGCCAAGCCGCCCGACATACTCTTATCGCGGATGTACTTTACTAGCGAGGTCTTGATGGAACTCTCCTTCGATGTCTGGAACACGATGAGTCTGAAACGACTTTACGAGAATTTTATGAGGGTATTTGTGGAACTCACTCAAGCAGTTTAACTTTAGCCAAGAAACTGCTCCGTTTAGGGTATTACTGGCCAAACATGGAGGAGTCTTTTCAGTTCGTCAAGAAATTCCAAAAGTGTCAGATTCATGGCAACCTCATCCATGCACCAACACAAGAGCTTCAACCATTCACATCAACATGGCCCTTTATTTGCATCATGATTGTTGTTATCATTTCTTTGGAGCAACTCAAGGATGTCAAGAACTAGAGGAGCTATGATCGAGAATGATATTTTTCTTTGTTTGTTGTTTGTGAGTTGATCATTATTACTAGGTGAATCATCGTGGGACATGCTCTACAAAGTATCACTGATGGCATTCCGTATTTGCATATGAAAACAATTAACTCTTATTTTTTTACGCAATAAATGCTCAGGTCATCTCAGTCCACTTATACCTAGATGCTTGTGTTAACTTGCACTATCAAACATCATGAAAGAGGTACTCAGGTCATCATGGTCTAATTATACCATTGATGTTTGTACTTTCAACATTTCAAAATCTCAATGATGATACCAAGCACAATAAATTGACTTACTGGGATGACAACATTGCATTATTAGGTTTCCATGCTTAGGCTGCATTCATACTAGTGTTGCATCTGTATTTATAGATTTTTCCAAGGCCGGTACAATTTTACAAGTGATGTTATCTCTATCATTAATGGATTGAGTACATTTGACATTAACAAAAAGACCATTTACATTTAGATGCATAAACATTAGGATGTCATTCACATTATCATATCATTTCATAATCCATCTAGCCATTAGGTCATATATTTGTATCATGAAAATCCAAAAACAAAGCATTATCATTCATTTTCCATTAGGTCATATAAGTGCATCATAAGAAAATCCAAAAACAAAGCATTTACCATATCATTTCCATCCATCTACATATTTACTCATACATTTGCATTACAAAAAATTCCAAAATGAAACATTTTCATAATCCATTTCATACATGTGTTCAAACATTTGCATCAGAAAAATACAAAAACATAGAGTATAATGCATCTCATACATCATATTAAAGCATCATCCATGAGAACACCTAGAATTATGCATTATCATTCAATAATTCCATCCATTCATTTATGCATTCACATTATCATCCATTCACCCATTTTCATTGCATCATATATTTGCATTAGAAAAGTACAAAAACATAGCATCCATCACACTTCATTCACATAATAAGATTCATCACATGTGGCATATAGACATCATTCATAAAGCATCATAGAATCATCACACGTTGCATCCATAATCTATCATATCATCATCATATAGAACATCGCATAGCATACATAATAAGAAATCAAATGCATCCATCATGATCAACACACATAAGCATATTATCAAGATGAGTTAGGGTCAAAGAAGAAAATGATCAGGGGTATGATTCAAAACATAATGATAAAAATACTACACATTCAAAATTCAGAAGTTTTACTATATTGATATCATGGACTGTCAAAATTTCATGTTTTTAAGAGAGAAAATATTGTTTCACTCAATTTACTTATTTAAATTATATGTATTTTGTATAGAATACAAATGAGTGAAATGAATTTTATTGTAAAATAGTAGAAGAATAATTAATGCTAAAAATCATATATCATAACTGACATTGTATTGTTTGAAATTTATTAGAATTAAATTATATCATGTTTAATATTTTGAATTTAGTATCATAGCTGATCTCAACATGAATGTACCTAAGAATTTGTGTTAGAATTGAAACATACTTCTTCATAGAGTTTAAAATTTTCCACCATAAAAGAGTTCAATGGTGGAAAATTCCACTAGCTACAAGAAGGTTCTAAGTTTCAATTTTAACTTTTCTAATATTTTCATTAATGTATCTATAATTACTCGTAAAAAAATACAACCTTTATCATAAAGTAGCAAAACAATAATTAAAACTAAAATTTACATAAAAATATTTAAAATAATTCAAATAACTTTTATATGTGATAGTGTACATACACTCCAAAATCTTGAGAATGAATTTACATATTTTTATTGTTTAATGATTTCAATTCTTTTAGTGAATCAGTTAACCCATTATATCACAAACTAATCAATTAACTCAATATATCAATATCACAAATTAATTCCTCTTTATAAGAAGTGACATGTATGAGATATATGTATGCCTTTTTCATTTTATGAATTAATCCATTTCAAATTGTAAATATACAAGCATGGTTGGGAAACTCAATCACTTGATTGTGGCTTTACAGATGCGATTCTTCATGTTGCTACCGTTGAACACACATTCTATTGGCTTCTATTAGACCCATTTATGTGAATGGAATAGGAGGTTGTGCTTTAGCATCTCATGTGTTTTTCTTCGCTACCGTGTTGAGACAAGTGAATTCAACTTCTATCTCTACCACGTATGGCTCATGTGAACTTATGCTTCTACTTGCGAATGTGTTCTTCTACACATATCAAAGTGTTGGAACAGTTGATGGATTTTCTTTTGCTATCATTTAACTATCTTGGATAGCTTTTTTTCCTTAAGAAGTTTTTTTTAGCATGGGAAATTTGTCCCTTAAATTTTGATTATGATAGTTGTATAATATAATCAAAGGGGTTGTGGTCAATTGGTAGGACTATTTGTTTTCATGTTGGAGATCAAGGTTCAGCTCTCCTGAAGATCTTGTAGCAGTTGTAGGGAATGTTGGTATGATATTCCTACTTCAATTGTAATGTACAATAGATTGTAGGTGATAAAGGAGGAATAAGGAATAAACCCTACAAGAAGTTGTGAGAACAAAGGATGAAGTAGATGCATTAGAAGAGGACAAAAAAGGCAAGAAGATACAAAAGAATTCAATTCAAATGAGTATCATAGAAATAGAAGTTTGAATGTATTGCAATAATATCCCTCTTTAGGTAGAGCATTAGTTAAAATGTTATCCCTATAAATGAATTGTATGGGATGTGAGTCCTATGAAAAATCCTCACAATTAAAAGGTGAGGGTCTAATAAGAACCCCCACAAATTAATCTAAAAAATATTAATTTTGTAATGATAGGCTTCTCCCATCATCTTGAACTTGACCAACTTTAATTTGGACTTAATTAATAAGTGCATTCTACAATGGTGTTTGAAGACTCTATATGATTGTGAATTGATTATGTCCAACTTCACATAAAGATGTGAAAGATCATGCATCCTAATACTATTCCAATTCAAACACACTTAATCATAATAAGAAAGCTTATCACCTTTGAATAGACAATCATAACACATTGTTTAATGGTGCATTCCTGGATAGTCTCTGACGACTATCTGATCAAACTGATAATAAAATAAAGAACTACTGAAACACAAAACTAAAACAAAAAGTTCCTTCACACACAACCAGCCTCTACCAAAGCTCAACACAAAATTAAATCTTGCTCCTTCTAGAAATAATCAAATCCTGAAATCTACTCTCGTCAAAGCAAAGGCGGTTAGATTATCAAGGTGCCCCAACAAATATGGGGCCAGTAGCATTTTCTCTCTTGCCCATACTATTATCTGGATGACCTCAGAATCGAAGGATTCGAAGCAAGGCCTGGCAATAGCTTGGAACAGGGAAAGGAGGGAATCTACAGAAGTTCTCAGCAGCATGATTGGTTAGATGAATTACACCATTTCTAGATGTCGGCCCTGCAATCCTCAAGTCGATCACTGTTTGAATCAGAGGATTTGAATAAAAGAAGTCACAAAACTACTAAAGATCTTAAACCACCTAAAAATAAGAAATAAGATAGCTGCCATTGAAAACATTTCTATCTTCATTTTTTAAATTATATTGAACCTTGTGTAATGTTTTACCAGAAGTTCAACTCAACCGTATATTTTTTTGTCAATCTCATTTACCCGTATTTTCTTTTTCTTGCTCAATATCAAGGAGCTGTGCATCATAACAGGAGAAATATTTTTGCAGTGGTAGGAATTCTAATTGATACAGTCCAGTGTAATCCTGTTTACAATTAAGAAAACGTAGAATCTCCTCGTGAGAGGAATTCTTATTATTTTTATTTTGTCATAGTGTGAAAGGAATACGTAGAAACAATCTCTGAATATTATAACGTTAGCCCAGAATCTTGAGTGGTCGCTTTCAATGAGATCTTGTACCTACAACTGTTGGGTCTTTTCACAGTTCATGCAAATCTTGTGCGGTTTTTTCGGATGGGATTCAAATCAGGAATCTCGTGTTATTGTGTCGCGTGCCTCGATTTTTTAAGCAATTTTAAAGGAAAATATACTAGCAATTAGATCCATAGCTTCAATGGGCATGTTCATAATTCCTTTTCATCGTTCAATAGAAAAATAATTAGAATTAAGAATGCTGAAATTATATATGTTTAAAGTTTATTAGAATTAAATCATATCATGTGTCGAATATTTTGATTTCATATCATAGTTGATCTTAATGTGAATGTATTGTAAAGGTTGTGTTAGAATTGAAACATACTAACATGAATGTATCTTAGAGGTTGTGTTAAAATTGAAACATACTTCTTGATAGAATTTGAAATTTTCCATCATAAAAGATGTTTGTCTTATTTTGACTCAACCAAAATTTAAACTTTTTATGTAAGTTAGAGAATATTATCACGTGTTAAACACCTCTGTCAAGTTAGCCTTAATTGTGAATGTTCTAATCATCCTTGAACAATCAAGTCACTCTGAGCTGTAAAATGATAGTTTCACAAGTTTTCCACACCAAATTGTTGTAGCTGCTCATCTCGAAGAATGGTGTACCTAATCAAGTTTGTGTGAATTTTTTGCATTATACTCAAATAAATTTGTGCATCAATTTTAAATGCTCAAAGAAAAGATCACACATCATTTCATTCAATACGTTGAAAGTAATTATTTAGTTTAATTGGGATTCATTAAAACAATTAATCTTGGAGATCCATTTGAGTTGAAAGTAATTATGTAGTTTAATTGAGATTCGTTAAAGCAATTAATCTTGGAGATCCATTTGAATTGGGATACAATTATTGTACAGGGACAATTATGCCTCCATTACACGTGATGTAATTTTTTGAAATGAAAATCCTTTCCATTTGAAATTTTAAAATAATATTTTTTTTCCTAAGAATTTAGGAAACAATTAAATTTAAAATTATATAAAACACTAAACAAAAATATTCAATATCAAATTTTTATTGATAATATAGAAAGTTATGAATTGTCTTTTTTGGAGCATGTTGACGAACTCAATCAAAAAAAAATTATAAGTTAATACTGCTCTTTGTAAGAGATTTTTAGAGTTTATTGAACTTCAAGTCATTAAAATATTATTTTTCAAAGAGTTCATGGGTTCGGAAACCCTCCAAAATCCGACATTACGTGACCTTTTGTTAAGTTCAAAATTATGAAAAGTTCTCAGAATGCATCAATTTTCGAACAATTAACAAGTTCGTGAACTCTCCAAAACCCTGAAATTATTTCAAATGTTCTCCTTTCAACATTTTTATTGAGCATTGAACTTTATAGGGGATTCAATAATAGTTTTAGAGAATTCATTAGTTCGGTAGAATGTTTCAAAGAAATGTTGTATCGTACAATGGAATGATTGCCAGATAGTTGCATCTGTTGAATGGACTTGGAAACTTGCATGCAGATGTTACTCGCAGGTGCCCTAGTCGCCATGACTAATTGGGAGTTTCAAAATGGTGTAGATTTAACAATAGAATTAGATATTATGTGAACTGTTCAACAAGATACCTCAAAGAAATGTCATCTCCTACAATATAATGATTGTTGGGCACAAGTTTAATTATTAAATGAGGTTGTAAGGAACATCATGAAATTATAGAGCTTTCAAAATTTTGATATATTGAAAGGCTTTAAAAATTTATAAGTAAATACATTTGGTCTATATAAATCCAAACTCAACCATTGTTGGCTTTATCCCTATGTGTACCAAAATAAGAGCTTTGGAACAACTTGTGAATAGCTCTTCAAAGAAAGTTTAAGAAAGATAATTGTCAGTTTGAGCGCCCCAAACAGGCATGTCTACACAATGTGGAAGTATACACAAGGTATGCTAATTGTTCAACAATTTCTTTTAAAGATAGGTTGTCTCTACTTGACTGGTAAGAACATTGATACAGAGGGTGTTATTTTAAGGAAGTAGAAAATTATGTAATGAATGCTCTTGAATTAGTGGATTCTAAATTGAGAAATGTAATTGTTGAAGTGGTAGATAGAGCTAAGGAAATTAAGGAAAAAGTTATTGAAGAAATAAATGATCGAGTGGAGATATCTCACAGAGAAGTGTAGGGATTAATAGAGTCAATAGGACATATTGAATCTAAAGTGTCAATGACAAATACAATGACAATTAGGGTAGAGCAAGCTAACACTAAAACGTTAGTAATATTTGTTAGAATTGTGAATAATCATGAGATGCGGGATGAAACAATGAACAAAAACACCTTTCATGCAAAGAGAGTTATAAATAATGATTTCCTTGTCCTTAACAAGAAAAATTTATACAATGAACCTCAAGAATTTTCAAGGAGATCATCAGATCAAGAGTAGATAATACAATGAAGGTGAGTGTTTTATAGGAGAAACCCTAAATGATAGAGGGATTAGATTATGACAAGTGTCAACATCTTATGTGATGAGATGAAATGATCTAATAAAAGCTCACTCTAGTTAACAAAAGACCACTCCTAAGTTTTGTATACATCCAAAAATGGTATGGAGAAAAATAATTAAATACTAGTTATTTAATTATTTAAATCTTTATTTCCTCTACTTATAAATAAATTACAAAATTTATTTATATAGTTCATATTTCTTAATTCTTCTTATCTAAACCACTTTCTTCATGATTTAATTAAGTAAACAAATTTAACTAATTTGTTTTATTTGATTAATTCTCTCCAACTAAATTTGAATTTTTAAAATTGGAATTTAGTCACATTTCTTCATATTTTTCTAAATTCCTTCCACCTCATCTTTCACCTCACCATGTGTCACATGAAATTAAGTATTTCTAATTTCTAAATGGGCATTTATCCTCAACAATTTTAACAACCTCAGAGACATGGCTTCTCCTTTCCATTTATTCTCTTCTACACTTGGCAAGTGTGTTCTATTAAAGGGAACAACTTCCCTGACTCTCTCTAACCTCTATGCTTCTCACCATTGATCTCTCCAAACTAAATCTTGATCGTCCATTGTTGCCACATCACTTGATGCCTTGGTGAAATATATAAATAGAAGCTCATTTATAGCTTTTTAGCAATAGAGAGCATAGCATAAATTTACTCTGCAGAAATACTTTCAGCATTAGTGAGCTTAGCATTGGCATTTTAGTTTAGAATTTAGCATTTGATTTCAAGTAGTGTTATAATGGCAATTTCATTTCTAGGAACTTAATTGTTGCATTATCATTACAGCATTTTCATAGCATATCCATTAGCTTAGCATTTTATCATTGCATCATTTAGCATCATTTTGTATACAGCAACATATCATTCAGCACAACATTTAGCATATCATTCATCAAATTCATCAATCATGTAGATGTAGGCATAGTTTCTTGCATTTTAGTTTAATGGCTTCTCGTTTCTTAGGTGTCATCCCAATAGTTTAGTGCATACCTAGAATCTGAGAGCACTAATACAAGATCCTAAGAATAGAGGACGATGGAACGGCTTTGAGGAATCGCTTTATCAGTTGTTTTGTTAAATTTGATTTCCTTAATATAACACATTGCATCGATTGTGTGTTTAATGCTTACTTGTTTATTTTATACATTTTCACATGATACATTTTGGCACCCACCGTGGGGCCTAGCCCCTATTATTTTAACATTTTCTAGAAAGTGTGCTTATAGCCTCGGACGTGAATTCTTTTGGCTCAACCGCTAATTCTTCTGGTGCACCTGAAACATTTTTCGGCGCATACACTGGCTGTTATGATGCAACCACGAGTTCCTTCGGCGCATCCAAGACATTTTGTGGCACATCAGGGGGTTTCTATAGCACATCCATTACTTTTTGTAGCACATCTAATACTTTTTGTAGCGCATTTATTGTTTTCTATAGTGCATTCACTGCATTTTCTGGCACATCTACCTTTTTAGTGCATTGAATTACTGTAATGGTGCATTTACTTTTCATTGCAAAAAAATTCCAGATTCTGAAAAGTGATGAATGTCTTTCTACTGTGCAGGTTTCATAAACACTGTCAGAGACTCTATTGAAACTCTTGAATGTTGTCAAAGAGAATTTATTGAAAACTACTAATAAATTTGGTGCAGGGGCTGGAGTTGATTTATTTCCTTTTGGTTAATTTAGGAATCTAGATTAATTAGGAGGGAAAGAACACCATTTTTTGTGCTTGATGAATGGTAGGCATATGCTCTCTCTTTAACTAGGTGACCAAAAATCTAGACCCATTCGTTTTTATTTTGTTTTATCCTTAGAGGGTCTTCCTTGCGGGAAAAATTAATCACCCAAGGGAACGACCCAACCAGGAACATGCTAAACCTAAGCAACTTCCACTCGGTATATAAGTGTGGGTACTTGAGGAAAGTCCAAGTATCATGAGGATTGTTCTGACAAGAAGGGGGGCAATGGTCTCTTTCCGTATGGATGATCCTCTATGAACGGAATGCATATACTAGAACCCTTTGTTATAGCATACCAAAATCTTTTTCTATTTACTGGCGCAGAAGGTCTAACCTTTGAAGTCGTCCCACATTTTTGCATTTTTTAGTAGAGATGAGAAATATGCCATGGGAGATTCATGGGTACTGAAGCTTGGATGACCCGAGAAGTGAGTATCATGGAAGGGAGCCAATGTGGTCAAGCTTCCAACCATTCGCTAAAAGTAGGCGTAGCTGGAGTAAAATCCAAGTGGGAATCCAGTAAATATTGTCCTACATAGCCTTAGGATTCTACATGTTTGATGTGTTTTACTAATGTGTTTTTAAACAAACTTCAAACAAAACATCACACATTGGAAGTGAAAACCTTGATTCAGAAAACATCCTTTGAAACAAACAATTCTCTGACTAGAAAATTAGAAAAATCGAACAAACTTGCAAGAAACTGTGACATTTTCCTAATTTAGCGCATCCACTACTTATTCTAGTGCATTCACACCATTCTTTGGTGCATCCATCTATTGTTATAGTGCATACACTATATCTTCCAGCGCATCCATCTGTTGTTATAGTGCATACACTATATCTTCCAACGCATCCATTACATTTTGTAGCGCATTCACCCATTACTGTAGCGCATCTACCACATACTTTGGTGCATTCAAGCTATTCTATAGCGCATTCATCCAATACTTTGGTGCATTCAAGCTATTTTGTAGTGCAACCAACCAATCCTACATTGCATCCAAGCCATTCTATAGTGCATACAAGCCATTCTATAGTGCATCTGCCTTTAAGTGCATACACTAATTGTTACAGCACATCCACCAGATTTATAACCAGAAAGCTAAATTTGACCCCCTATTCGACATTTTGCACCTAGATTTAGGGATCTTTTCCATAGAGAAGTTCATTCATTATCCCAACATTGCTTTAAACTTGGAAAAATTAGCATTTACCTAAACTTTGATCAAAGATCTAAAAGTTCCCAACCATCATCAAACCTAAATTTGATCATCAAGTTGAGTTTCACCATCAAGATTTGTCATCCTTCATCCAAAAACAACACACTTTACATCAAATTTCATTACCTTAGCCCATCAATAGAATTCATCATTCTATTCGACCTAGGTATCTCTTTGGCACTCTTGAACAATGATCAAACTTTAGCAAACCTTCATCACTTGCATGCCCGTTTTAACAAGATCCCAAAAGCAAAAACTTAAGGATAAGGACCTTGAACCTCAAAACACCATGGGTGAACCAGAAGAAAACCCTTTCCACAAAATCCCTCAAAATGAAATAGATGAAATAACAGAGGAGGAAATAGAACAAGCAAACCAAGATCCCAAATTTCACAAATTCCTAGAGAGGATCTTTGAAAAGGATGAAGAAAAATATCTTCTAATATTAGCAAGCCAAGGGGTCAAATTACCAAGTGATTTTGATGTCAACAAATTGAAAGAAACACCAAAGAAAACTAAAATTGAAACACCAAATGCAGATCAAATGGCTGCCCTAACAAATCAAATGAAGAACCTTCAACAACAATTACAAGACATGCGAAAAGGGACTACCAAAAGATATTTGTTGCAAGATATTTGTCCCTACCCTTTTGATAGGAATTTGAACATGATACCATTCCCACCGAATTGTGACCTCCCAAAATATGACAAATACAATGGAAAATCTAACCCCATAGACCATGTGAGGGAATTTTGAACCATGAGTCTTGAGTTTTCTCACGAAGACACCTACTTGATGAGACTTTTTCCTCGCAGCTTGGGAGGCCATCATATGGAATGGTTTTCAAAACTATAGCCAGGCATAAGATCCTTTGAAGAACTTGTCAACAAATATATCACTCAATATTCATATAACATTTCACATGAGATGACCATGAAGGATCTTTGAAATATCAAAAAAAAACAAGGAGAAGATCCTTTCTTATATTCTTACAAAGGTGGAGAAGGCTATTTGCTCGATACGCTCATCCTATACCCGAACAAGAAAAGATGGAATTTTTTATTGATAACCTCAACAGTGAAATGAGTTATAGGTTGCAATTGCAATGTCTCCCTAGCTTTGAAAAGATGGTCAAAAATGGAATCAAAATTGAAGAAGCTTTAGTCAAAAGAGGGGTATTGAAAATTCATAATGAAGGATCAAACAATGCTAGCTCTTCCAATCATCATAATAATAATGAGAAATCAAAATTTTGGACAAGAAACAAGAATGCCAATGATGGTGCCACTGAAACACATAATGCCAAACCGGTCTTTAATCTATCAGGAACCGCAACCAAGACTGGTCAAAACACCAATCAAGTCACTAATCAAAATGTTAACCAACCCAACAACCAAAATAGACACAATCAAAGTAATACCACATCTAAACCTCCACCCTATCAAACACAATCAAACCGCAGAAAATTCACACCTTTGGGTCAATCGCACGAATCTGCATTGAGAGAACTTCTTGCAAATAACCTTATAACATTACCTGACACTCAAGGCTTTGAACCAAAAGTAAAATCTTCATGGTGGAATGATGCTTATTATTGTGAATTCCATCGGTGCAAAGGTCATCAAACAAATAGCTGCATGCAATTGAAACACAAGATACAAGACTTAATAGATAACAAAGTCCTACAAATAGGACCCCAAACAAACGTTGATCACGGAGCATTCAAAAATCCCTTACCAAATTATGAAAAAGGGGAGTCCGAGCTACAACAAATAGTAAAGGAAAGAATGTAAACTATGTTCATGATACTATCATCCTTCATATCTCAGCAGTGGAAGATCAAATGAATGACATTGAAACCAATGACAACCAAGACATTATTGCAGCCAACAATACAATTAATGACATTCCAATTGAACATGAACAAGACATCATTACAGTTGAAAATCAGATTAATGACATCAAACAAGACATGGTTGCCACTGATACTCAAATTAATGTCATTAAAATAAATGGGAAACAAGACAGCATGCTGGTAAATGTGACCACGAGAGCACAAGCCAAATATGTAGTAAAAGGAAGTTCGTCTAAAACACATGTTGCCTCGTCCAATCAATATAACATAGTAGACCAATTACAAAAGATCCTGCACAAATATCTATATTGGAACTGCTCAAGATTTCACCCACCCACAAAGAGATTTTGGAAAAAGCCCTAGAGTGGACACAGTAGTACCAACGGATCTGGAAGTTCATAAATTTGAGGCCATGGTGGGACATTTGACTACACCTCATTGCAGTCATGAGAAAACAACGACGCATCTATTTCTCATCCCCACAATACCCCACTCCATATTGAAGTTCTAATTCATAAACATCGTGTCAAATGTGTCCTAATAGATGGAGGAGTCAGCCTAAATATATATACTTTAAAGCTTGTTCGTGCCCTGGGATTTTCTAAAAATGCAATAGATTCAAAGAAAAAGATTACAATAAAAGCATATGATGATGAGGAAAGATCTTCACAAGGATTGATTGTCTTACCCATTCAAGTAGGACTGATTTAGAAAGATGTAATCTGCCAAGTCTTGGACAAGGATTTGACCTACAACATACTATTGGGTCGCCCATGGATCCATGAAATGCAAGCGGTCCCGTCAACATACCACCAATGTTTGAAATTCCCTTGTGGTGGCCAAGAAATAACCATCTCGACTAATTCTAATAGTCCTTAGTATTGCAACACCCTTAAATCGGTCCAAGATGTCTTTGTGCCTCATAACAGAGAAGCTTTCACTTCTATCCCTACCAATAACCAAAGCCAGACAAATTTCTCATCAAAACCCTTGGTCACTTCCTCAAATCATGAAGGTCAATCCAGTCCCATGTCTAAACAATTTGAGAAAAAGGAAGAAGTTGCTCCTTCTATGTCCTTAAATCATGAAACCCAATTAAATGCCTTGTCCAAACAATTTGAGAAAAAATTCCAAATCAAAGATAAAGGTGTGGGTGAATATTTCATTGAACAATCTCTATGCCTTTCACAGTTGTCTGAGTCCCTAAAGTCATATGGGAAACCCTCAACATCAATGCAATAGTCATCACAACCAGCTACACTCTTTGATGGTTGATTTGTAAAAGCAAGCACCATAGTTGATGAAGCTGAAGACAAGGAGGTTCTAAACTGGCTTTATAAGGACGAAGAAGAGTCCCAAGCAACAACTACAAATGTACAAACAGTACAATATGGAAAAGGCTCCACAATCTTAGAAAAGTTGGGATATGAGGGAAAAGGCCTTGTAGGAAAAAGAAAAGAAGGAATTTTGGAACCAATTCAACCCCTCTTAATCAATCCAAAAGACAAGACCGGTCTAGGTTATAAAGAGGAGACAAAAGAAGAGATAACTCAGAGGGTGGTTGAGAGAATCTTGCAAGTACAAGCTAGTGATGATCATGAAACTAATTCAAATGAATGAGTGGGATTCACTATCTGAAGAGTCTTGTCATGACAAGGACATTGATGTGGTGCATAAGTATGCACTCCTACTCAAGGAGGGACAAGGTTCAGGTTCTAGACCGCTTGAAATAGGATCACAACACATTGATGACTCCACCGAAGACAATCAAACTCGAAGTGAAATGGATAATTCAAAGGAAAGTTAACTTATAGACCTCAACTTTTCTATTGGAAAAATTGCAGACATCGCCATCAGGACTCTTACTATATCTGACCTTAACCAGTCTGATGATTCCTTACCCCTAGTACATCCTGAACTCATAGACTGGGACCAAACTAAGTCGTTTGATATCCCCACCTTTTCAAATGATGATGTCATCATCAACTTTCTCTGTTCTGATGATACCAAAACATATTCCACCATTGAACATCATAACGAAGCTTCCAAATAGGGGAGTTTCAAATCTTTCAGCTACAAAATGAATAATACAAGAAATAGATCTAATGGTGAAAATCATTCAATGGCAGTATCAGATCTAGAAAAAGTAAAAATAAAGAGCACATCCAACGGTGAAAACCTCTCTGAGGCATCGAAGGATGGAATATTTGACACCCTCCCAGAACACTTTCAAGAAATATCAAAAGTATTGATTGATCCTACACAGTCTGACAATATCGGCAATGCAGAAACAGTGAAGACTATCAATCTAGCAGCATCTTTGATAAACCAAGAAAAACCAAGCTTCCTCAAATTCTTTACAGAGAAACAAATCAACTCTGCTTGGTCATATGCTGACATGCTAGGGATTGATCCAAATCTTATCATGCACCACCTATCCTTACCACTAGGAGTAAATCCAGTCAAGCAAAAGCTAAGGAAAATGCATCTGCATATTGCCCTATTGGTAAAAGCAAAGCTGAAGAAATTATTGGATGCAGGATTCATCAGACCCATTGATTATGCTGAGTGGATCTCCAATATTGTACGCGTCTCAAAGCCTGACAATAGCATCCACATTTGCACATATTTTTGAGATCTTAATAAGGCTTTCCCTAAAGATAATTTTCCTCTACCTAACATAGACATCATAGTGTACTTAACAGCAGGACATGGCATGTTGTCAATTATGGATGGTTTTCTAGTTATAATCATATCAAGATAGCTCCAGAGGATCAAGACAAGATAGCCTTCACATGTCCGTGGGGAACATTCTGTTGGAACCTCATGTCATTCGGATTGAAGAACGTAGGAGCTACTTATCAGCGTGCCATGATGATAATTTTTCATGATATGATGCATACCTTCATGGAAGACTATGTGGACGATCTATTGGCCAAATCATACACCAAATAAGGACACTTAGAGATCCTGGACAAAATATTTTCCATATTGGAGAAGTTCAATGTACAACTGAATCCAAAGAAATGTGTGTTTGGGGTGACTTCAACCAAACTCTTAGGATATATAGTTTCAGAAAAAGTCATTGAGGTAGACCCAGCAAAAGTTAAAGCTATCATGGAGATGTTGCCACCCAAAAACATCAGCCAGCTACGATCTCTGCAAGGGAGATTCCAATCAATCCAGAGATTTATTTCACAACTGGCATACAAGACCCATCCTTTCACTCACTTGCTACACAAAAATGTTTCTTTCTGATGGGATGAGAAATGTGAAGAGGCCTTTAACCAATTAAAACAATATCTAATGAGTTTGTCTATCTTAATACCACCAGTAGAAGGAAATCCACTCTTATTACACATTGCAACAACTGAGATATCATTGGGAGCCTTGTTAGCATGAGAGGATTCAATAGGAAAAGAAAGAGCAATTTATTACATCAACAGGACACTAAATGGCTATGAAATCAATTATACATCCATTGAAAAGGATTGTTTGGCAGTAGTTTTTTCCACCCAACAACTACGACACTACATGCTAACTCATACCATCAAGTTAATAGCCAAAATAGATCCACTAAAATACGTCCTCAGCAAAGCTAATCTAACTAGAAGGCTAGCCAAGTGGGTTATGATACTAAGTGAATTTTACATCCAATATGTGGATAGGAAAGAAATAAAAGGACAAGAAATCACAGACCAGATGGATGAAGCACCTCTACCAGATGATTATCCTATACACATTGAGTTCCCAGACGTTGATGTTCTCACCTTGACTGCACAACAGTGGACATTATACTTTGACAGATCACACACACAACATGGATCAGGGGTCAGAATCCTATTTGTCACACCACAAGGACATACCATTCTAAAATCATACAGATTGATGTTCCCTTGTACCAACAACATGGCGGAGTATGAAGCATTAATCATTGGCATTAAAACAATTGTAGAATGGAAAATCCCAAAATTGCAAGTCTACGGAGACTCTCAGTTGATCATTAATCAAGTCAATGATGATTATCAGACAAAGCATGAAAAACTGATGCCCTACAAAAGAATGATTGATGATTTTAAGAAATACTTTTTCAATATCAAATTTGAGAAGATTTCCAGAGTGGATAATAAAGTTGTCGATGTCATGGCCACTATTGCTTCCTTATTGCAAATTCCAGAGAAAAGAAGTCATTATGATTTCATGGTGGAATAACTACTTACCTCTGCCTATGACAATACCGGTCCCAAGTTATATGTCACCTGGTTGATTTCGATACCTCAATCTCTAGTGAAATTTATACCTATCTAAAAGATAACACCCTTCCACCTAACCTATCCCAAAACCAAAAATGAAACTTCATTCACCAAGCCGCCCGACATACTCTTATCACGGATGTACTTTACCAACGAGGGCTTGATGGAACTCTTCTCTGATGTCTGGAACGCTATGAGTTTGAAACGACTTTACGAGAAGTTCATGAGGGTATTTGTGGAACTCATTCAAGGGGTTTAGCCTTAGCCAAGAAACTGCTTCGTTTAGGGTATTACTGGCCAAACATAGAGAAGGAGTCTTTCCAGTTCGTCAAGAAATGCCAAAATTTTTAGATTCATGGAAACCTCATCCATGCACCAACACAAGAGCTTCAACCATTTGCATCAACATGGCCCTTCTGTCAATGGGGATTGGATCTTGTAGGAAAAATTCACCCACTTTCATCAAATGGACACAAGTTTATCATCACAGCCACATAATACTTCACGAAGTGGATTGAAGTTGTTCCCCTAATCACCATCACAGGAAAGAAAATTCCATCCTTCATCCTCAACTACATCATATGTAGGTACAGCATCCCTCAATCCATTGTCACTGACAATGGAAGACAGTTTAAAAATCAAGACATGCAAGAATTGTGTGAGAAATTCAATATCCAGCATTGCTTCTCTACACCATATTACCCTCAAGGAAACGGTCAAGCAGAGGCCTCCAACAAAACTATTTTGAAAATCATGAAGAAAATGGTCAATGATGTTGGACGTGATTGGCACATCCAATTAAACCTTGCTCTGTGGGCGTGTCGAACCCGTATCCGCACACCAACAGGAGCCACACGTACGCTCTTGTATATGGATCTGAGGCCATTATCCCCATTGAGGTTGAATTACCATCACTCTGTGTGTCATTGAAGGGTATCATTTCTAATGAGGATTACCGAGTATCTAGATTGCAAGAATTGGAATTATTGGATGAACGACATCAACATGCAGCGAACCACCTGAAAGCCTACCAGCAACGAATGTCTAGAAGCTATAATCATAAGGTCAAACCCAAAAAAATTCAAGTTGGTGACTTGGTATTGAAGGAGAACCCATGCAATCAACAGGATAGGGAGAAGAAAGGAAAGTTTGAACCAAACTAGTTGGGTCCCTTTATCATTGTGTCATTCTATGGATCAGGAGCATACTAGCTATCCACGCCATAAGGAGACCTATTTGAGGAGCCTATGAACAGCCTCCATCTCAAGAAATTCTATACATGATTCATTTGATGCACCATAAAAGTCCTGAAGAAATCCAAAAAAATCAGAAAAGGTCCTAAAGAAATCCAACATAATCAGAAAAGGTCCTGAAGAAATCCAAAAAAAATTAGAAAAGGTCCTAAAAAAATGGTCACCCTGATGAAAACCTGGCAAACAGGCATCTTAGTGATGACAAAAAAATCAAAAAGAGAAAAATACAAAAAAAGAGAAAAATGAGAAAAATACAAAACAAAAGAAGTCAAAAAGTCAAAAAATCAAAAAAATCTAAAAATCTAAAAAAAGTGCAATAAAAGCAAGTAGTGATAACCTAGCAACAGGTGCTATTTGTGATGGACCAACTTCTTCCTCTATTGGAATGTGTTTCGATCGTTGGCTCTTTGCTATCGCATCCACGTCTATCATTTGAGCCTCATGTACATATTCAAGTGTCACGGTCATGCCTCACCTTTGCTTGGTGATCATTGTACATATCCATAATAAATTGGTTTTTTTCCGCTGGGGGGGAAATCCTGAACTCACTAGGGGAAATCTATCTTTGAGCTTAAAATGACAGACAAACAATAGTACGACAACCTGATAAAAACACAATGATCAAGTGAACTGCAACGTTGAACATCAATCATAATCACAAAACCAACCATTTGAACCAACAACAACAAGATCAATCAAGACAAATCTCATTTGGTGGCCATCTTGAATCAAGGTTTTATCACTTTAGCACGAATGTTCAAATTATTTGCATCATAATTGTTGTTATCATTTCTCTGGAGCAACTCAAGGATGTCAAGAACTAGAGGAGCTATGATCGAGAATGATATTTTTTTGTGTCTATTGTTTGTGAGTTGATCATTATTACTAGGTGAATCGTTGTGGGACGTGCTCTACAAAGTATCACTGATGAAATTTTGGATTTGCATAGGAAAATGATTAACTCTTTTCTGTTTACGCAAGAAATGCTCAAGTCATCTCGGTCCACTTATACCTAGATGCTTGTGTTAACTTGCACTATCAAACGTCATGAAAGAAGTACTCAGGTCATCATGGTCTAATTATACCATTGATGTTTGTACTTACTTTCAACATTTCAAAAGCTCAATGATGATATCAAGCATAATAAATTGACTTACTGGGATGACAACAATGCATTATTAGGTTTGCATGCTTAGGCTGCATTCATACTAGTGTTGCATTTGTATTTATGGATTTTTCCAAGGCTGGTACAATTTTAAGAGTGATGTTATCTCTATCATTAATGGATTGAGGACATTTGACATTAACAAAAATACCATTTACATTTAAATGCATAAGCATTAGGATGTCATTCGCATTATCATATCATTTCATAATCCATCTAGCCATTAGGTCATATATTTGCATCATGAAAATCCAAAAACAAAGCATTATCATTCATTTTCCATTAGGTCATCTAAGTGCATCATAAGAAAATCCAAAAACAAAGTATTTACCATATCATTTCCATCCATCTACACATTTACTCATACATTTTCATTACAAAAAAATCAAAAAGAAACATTTTCATAATCTATTTCATACATGTGTTCAAACATTTGCATCAGAAAAATACAAAAATAGAGTATAATGCATCTCATACATCATAATAAATCATCATCCATGAGAACACCTAGAATTATGCATTATCATTCAATCATTCCATCCATTCATTTATGCATTCACATTATCATCCATTCACCCATTTTCATTGCATCATATATTTGCATTAGAAAAGTACCAAAACATAGCATCCATCACACTTCATTCACATAATAAGATTCATCACATGTGGCATATAGACATCATTCATAAAGCATCATAGAATCATTACATGTTGCATCCATAATATATCATATCATCATCATATACTAAGAAATCAAATGCATCCATCATGATCAACACACATAAGCATATAGATCAACCATCATCATCACTGCATAGCATATATATCTCAAAATAACGTCAAGTGTATAGGGATATCCAAATATGAAGAGATACATCATCAAAAATGGTAGTGAATCATCAGTATCAATGTATACATGTCCAAAATACAACATACATCATGTTTCAGAGCTATGTAGTTCTCCCCCCACACAGTGTCATCATCTTTAGACCTATGCCTCCACCTGATGGACCTGCACCAAGATCTTGAGGATCTCTCAGAAGCGGCTGTGTCACCCCTCTACTTGTGGTCCGAGATTGGGACCTACCTGATCGGGACTATGTGTAACTCTCCCACCACTCTAAAGGAACTGCATCATGATATCTCACTCTATAAAACTCTACCTCCTGCGCGGTATGTTTTATCTCTCTGAAATAGTTTGTTGCACCAATAACCATTTCCCTCTGCCTGATTGACCTGTCGTCTCAAAGTATCCCTCTCTACAGTAAGTGTGGCAACCTGTGCATGCATCTGACCCTGTGCCTGACCCTGGGTCTGGACTTGTGCAAGCTAAGCATGTGTCTGTTGAACCCGTTGTCTCACAGCATCCCTCTCGGTCGTCATTGCCTAAATCTGTCCCTATTCCTGCAAGAGTTGTGCCTATGTCTGCATCTGCACCTATGCCTGTGACTACAGCTGTCCCTAAATCTGTGTCAGTTGGCCCTAAAGAGTCTAGACCTGAGCCTATAAGGCTACAATCTGTGCTTGTTGTTGTTGCACAGGCAATCGTATCCGCACATGTTGTGTCACAGCTACTAAGGATCACCTCTTCCGAGGCACTCTGAAATCTAGTCCTGGATGGGTACCCCCTCCTCCACCTCCTCCACCACCACCCCCTCCTCCATCATCACCTCCACCTCCCCATCTCTATCTCCACCATCATCACCTCCATCTCCCCCATCTCCTCCATCCCCATCACCATCATCTCCCTCCTCCTCATCTCCACCACCTCTACCTCTCCTCTGTCTGGGTGCTCTCTCCTCATCATCCTCCAGCGTCGGCACTAGCTTGTCAAACCTCGAGATCCTAGGAAACTAATATCCACAAAAGTACTGCGAGTACTCCTCTGTCATATATCCCTCCACAATATCTGGATGATAGTCCCAAATCACTGGTTGTAAAATATTGTACTCATCACAAGCAACATCGTAGGATAGGGTAGATCCCCACTCTGTGGCATCCTGTTGTCTCCATGCATATGTAGCCAATCCTTGTGGAATCCCTTGCACTTTGTCTTACTATCTAAGTACTCTCATCAGTAAGAATCTCTCAATAATGAAGTGTGTATGTCCAATGAGATATCTGGTTGTACAGACAAAAGGCATCTCCAAGTGATCCTTGACCCACTGCTTGCAATCCACATACGACCGCCATGTCACAAAATCCAGGTCATCCAGTACACATCTCCAATACTCCAGTTTTCCCAGCTTATGTTGGACAACTGGGTCGGTATAACCATAGACATAAGGTCTCCCAATCGGTTGATACCTGTCTGTCACTGGGCATGTCACCACTATATGCTCCCAGGCCCACGTTTGTAACAATGTCACCCCTGCAGATAGACTGGCTCCTCCAAGATACACTGCCTAATGTAAATCATGATACAACTGCGCAAGCATGCACGAACCCCAGGCATACCAATTCCCATACAGAATCATCTGCTCTAGTGTCCAACCCCAACCAACAAACAATCCCTTTGACCTCTTGTTGGGATATAGAAAGCCACCGAAAAAACCTGCAAGCACAGAAGGTAAAGGGGAATAACTCTCAAACATCTCCTACCAAGGCATCTCATATCCGCTAATCTGATCAGCATGAAATATCTGGTGTAAAGCATGTGTGCCACCCTGCTCAGCCTAATCATACACAACAATGTCACCCATCACAGGAATCCGCAAGATCCTATAGACATCCTCTGGCATCACAGTCATCTCTCTGGTGGCCAGATGAAAAGTGTTGTGGTCACTATGCCACCTCTCTGCCAGTGCAGTCAGCAATCCCCAATTAATCCTAATTTGGGGCATGTCAATCAATGAAGATAATCTACATCTCAATAATATCTCTATCAGCCCGTGACAAACGTGGAATCAACTCCCAAGTCCGTGGGAAACGCTCTTGAGACTAAAAATTACCTAAATCACTCTCCTATCATTATAAGACATTGCAATCAGCATATCAATCAATCAATCAAAATCAACAAAACAATCAGCATCAAACAATCAATTATCGTATCAGCTCAAGTGAGATTTTGATCAAATCTCGCAAACATCTATTTTTTATCCTCGCCTATCATGAGGTCAAAACAACATCATCATTATTGCATCTCACCTATCATGAGATCATTAAATCATCTAACCTATCAACAACAACAAATCATCGGCTAACGCGATTAAACATCATCAAAATCAAGGAGAAAAACAAAAAAACTTCAATTATGTCCTGGATGCACTAATATAGTGCTTCATTGCGCTAAAAAGACAGATGCGCCATCAAATTTGGCCAATGTGCCATAACAGTCTCTTAATGTGCCATTTCAGTGGATGCACTAAAGAATGTCTCCAATGCGCTAGAAAATAACTTCAATGTGCCACAAAATTGAAAGAGCCATTTCTTTTGGCAGGTGCGCTAAAACTTCATTCCTATGTGCTAAAAAGTAGATGCGTTATTATAGACCTTTGATGCGCTACATCGGGCCTAGGATGCACTAAAACCCTAGGTCAATGTGCTAAAACCCTAATTCTATGCGTTGAAAGATCTAGCCTATGCACTAAAAAGCTCATCCTCTACACTATTATAGGTGGCCTATGCACTAAAACGTGTGAATCATAAAATTTCAAAATTGGAAACGCAAGGAAAAACAATGCAAAATTCACAAGGAAAGCTTCTGAAATTCGTACCAGAGGTCCGTATGCCGCTGGCCGGTTATGTCACAACACACGCTCGAACCGATGAGTCTTGTAGGGGATCACCATCTTTGCTAAATTGCTCAAGTTGCTCTCACTCAAAAAAAATTGACAATCAAAAGTGCACAAATGAGTTTCTTTTTCACTTTTTGCTTATTAAAATGGGTAATTAAAGTGGGATTTATGATGGGATATTTTGATTTTTTAGGGATCAATTAATCAAGTGCCAGGTTCTTTCTTCAATATTGGGAGATAAATCGTTGGAACATCATCAAATTAAAAAATTACCATCAACATCATCAAAAATTTCAAAAATCTAAAAAAAAAATTAAAAATTCCCTGATTTATCTCCCGAGGGGGCATATATCTGTTATCTCCTGAAAATCACCGTCTAGGGCATTATCAAAATTTTATCAGCACTGGCAAAAAAAAAATTTGAAGCAATTTGTAAACACATCACTTCAAAGAGGGGCAAAATGTATACATCCAAAAATGGTCGAGAGAAAATTAATTAAATACTAGTTATTTAATTAATAAAACCTTTATTTCCTCTACTTATAAATAAATTACAAAATTTATTTATATAGATCATATTTCTTAATTCTTCTTATCTAAACCACTTTCTTCATGATTTAATTAAGTAAACAAATTTAACTAATTTTTTTTATTTGATTAATTCTCTCCAACTAAATTTGAATTTTTAAAATTGGAATTTAGTCACATTTCTCCATATTTTTCTAAATTCCTTCCACCTCATCTTTCACCTCACCATGTGTCACATGAAATTAAGTATTTCTAATTTCTAAATGGGCATTTATCCTCAACAATTTTAACAACCTCAGAGACACATGGCTTCTCCTTTCCATTTATTCTCTTCTACACTTGGCAAGCTTGTTCTATTAAAGGGAACAACTTCCCTAATTCTCTCTAACCTCTCCACTTCTCACCGTTGATCTCTCCAGACTGAATCTTGATCGTCCATTGTTTCCACATCACTTGATGCCTTGGTGAAATCTATAAATAGAAGCTCATTTACAGCTTTTCAGCAATAGAGAGCATAGCATAAATTTACCCTGCAGAAATACTTTCAGCATTAGTGAGCTTAGCATTGGCATTTTAGTTTAGAATTTAGCATTTGATTTCAAGTAGTGTTATAATGGAAATTTCATTTCTAGGAACTTAATTGTTGCATTATCAATTACAGCATTTCCATAGCATATTCATTAGCTTAGTATTTTATCGTTGCATCGTTTAGCATCATTCTGTATATAGCAACATATCATTCAGCACATCATTTAGCATATCATTCATCACATTCATCAATCATGTAGATGTAGGCATAATTTCTTGCATTTTAGTTTAATGGCTTCTCATTTCTTAGGTGTCATCCCAGTAGTTTAGTGCATACCTAAAATTTGAGAGCACTAATACAAGATCCTTAAGAATAAAGGACAATGGAACGACTTTGAGGAATCGCTTTATCAGTTGTTTTGTTAAATTTGATTTCCTTAATATAACACGTTGCATCGATTGTGTGTTTAATGCTCACTTGTTTGTTTTACACATTTTCACATGATACAAGTTTAACTTAAGTGTATGAGAATAAATTAGCCTAATAATCAATTAAAGATTAATTAATTATTAGTCAATGCAAGATTACTCTAACACCCTCCTTAAGATGAACTTAGGGAGTAGCTAAAAACCTTAAAAATCTAATGCATAAAAAATAATGCATGATGGGTCTTGGAAAACAAGATCTAATGAGGTACCCATGTACAAACAATCTAATCTCTCACAATTGGAGAAAAAAAGAGAAAATCTCATGGAAAAAACTCCTCTCCAAAAGAGAAAGGTGAATGAAGGATTGAAAAGCCCCCAAAACAATGTCCCAAATAGAATAGGAACATGAAGAACATCGCACAAGCACTAAGAAGTTGTAGACAACTATCAAATGATGACTACTATAATGTTGAAATGAAGAACCTCCTCTGAAACATATGATGCTCAAGATAAGAAGACAAGAATATGTATGAGTGCCCTCAATGACACTACTCAAATTAGATAGCAAACAAAGGAAAACATCTGAAAGTCAAAGATACAAATGAAACATATACTAATAGTCTAAAGAACACTAATCAATTGAAAATAGATCACCTCCAAAAATAGGAGTCTACGAATGTCCATATGGTAAATTCTCCATCTCACTGAAATACATGGGTAACTAGTCGTTGCATCCACCTAGTACATAGGAACAAGAACTAGATACATAGATCACTCCAAAATGAAACCAAGGAAGTATTAACACCAACAGTAGAAAACCCCCATAATGCAAAAAGGGAGAGCCAAGATGGGTACACTAAAATTGTGTCACCAAGAAGTGCATGAAAGAGAACCAAGAACATTTGAATATGCTCAAAAGGGTGACTAAACATAAAAAGGGTGTGCAAACAAGGCACACACGCATGAGGAAAAAATACTAGGATTTGATGTTGTCGTGGAAAGAACACTCACTTGACAAAGGTATGATGGAAAAACAAAAAGCCTACACAACCCTCCCATAGCACTTTATATCATAGTGTGAGTACAAAAGACACAACAGGATGTGTGAAATCCCCAAAAATTATACACCAAAATGACACTTTATCTCAATGTGTCTACAAAAGAGAAATTACATGCAAAAGATGTCTACAATGCCCAAATAGGACAAGTTGGAAATACGTAGAGAACAGCAAAAATGAGTCATCCCACACAAACAAACAAAAAATTAGGAGCTAAGACGTCCAAGTAATTCACCAAAATGTGAAAATAGAAAAAATAGAATAAAATGTACTTGGAGAGAAATATGGAAAAATTGCATTGATGGTTGTGAAGAGCTCTAAAAGATTGCCCCAATGCTATTGGAATTGCAAAAACAAAGAAACGGGTCAAAATTTATGAGCTTCAAACTAAAACAACACCTTTGACTTCAACAAGTTGTAGAATGCACTAGCAACAAAAACTAAGAAAAAACCACCATTGCTAGATAGTGCTTGGAACCAAATTT
>VDFB02278031.1:0-71214 GCA_007258455.2 Sequoia sempervirens
ATCTTCTAAATACTAGAATTTGCATTATAACTCCTCGAGATCCGAAACCACTCTCAAACATCCTGAAGCTATATACATGAAATATAACTTAAAGTATAAGAAAGTAAATTTCCATATACTTAAATTTCAACTTATACTTAAATTTTTATTTCATGTATATAGTTTCCCTGAAGGATAACAAGAAGAAAGAGACAAGAAAAAGAGAAGAAAAAAATTTCAATGTATAACGTGCTCACATATTGGAATGTTTTTTTTTTTTCAAAAAATGCACCATTTTTGAACTCAAAATGTGTGCAATTTTTTAAATTTAAACCATAATGCAAGCACGTTATGGCTTGGTAATGACCAATCCTAGGCTCGGTCATTACCAAGCTATAATGCGAGTGTCTTTTACAATAACGCACTCGCATTTTTTCTATTTCGAGATAAAAAAGTAAATTGTCCACAAATTAGCTATCCATCTTTATGCACCTACCCATCTATCCTACTATCATCACTACTACCTCTTTTATATCCACCTAATCCACTATCACTTACCATCGCCCCCATCCTCTAGTCATCTAGATAACTATCCCATTCCTAAGCTTTGTGCAAGAAACATCATCTTTTAAATATTGTACATATTGTATATCTTGATCATCCTATACATAAGTTTAATCCCATGTCATCATCTAGGCCCATTATTGTACATACTTGTTGCTAGATCCCATCCTTTTGTCTATTGTGTCACCAAAATCCCCTATCAAGCTAGTACATCAATAGAATCCATTAGCCTCCTTGGGTTCGAGGGATCTTGATCATATCTCATCATAAGAATCTTATGTCATATCAATCCATCCTTGGTCTTCACAATAAATACCATTCCTCAAATCAGGCCACATCCATCTCATCCATCATCCTTATGGAGAAAGATACTTAAGACGTTTTGTTATTTCATTGGTGATTTTGGAATCTTTGTTTATCTTTCTTTTGAGCTTCCTACTTTACCTACTCAAGGTCACCATGATCTTGATTATAATATTGTGCTTTGACTAGTGAAAATAGGGGCAAGTCTTGGCTTTTTATTGATTGTATTTTCTTGGTTGTCCCACGTTGTTTCCACCAAGATTTTTTGTGATCTTGTGTTACACTAGGGTATTCCTTCTATTTGTGGTATTCCACCATCATTCCCACAAAGTACTTAATGGCTTTGTTATTTTTTGGACTAACCTTCTTGTTTGTTGAGTCAGTCCTATGCATGTGATATGAAGTCACCTTGGTTCCTCATACATTGGTGTATAGTATCCCATGCTATATTATATTATGTGTTCACTATATTGTAGTTCAATTATTGCACTCCAAATCCCCCGTCTATTCATCCTTCATCCCTATCCCCCATTTATTTATCCTATCCATTTCCCTCACCCCACTTAATCATAGATTTTTTTGTGCACATGAATGCTCATTCATCTATTCTTCTATCCTATTCTCTTTCTCCTACAACAATCATATGCATGCCATCCATCCTAATCATTTCATTATCCCTTTTATACTTTTGGGATAATATAGATTTTTTAGTCTAAGCATCTTTTTCTCCATTAACTTCATCCATTTCATCTCCCAATGCTCCTAGAAAATCCTACATCACAAGAAAATCGTAATCTGTGTAATCTATTCATGGTATCTAGTATAAATCATTCAATCATATCTATGTTCTTGTTCCTAGCCTTTCTATAATCCTTGATCCAAATCCAACCATTTTCATTAGGATTTATCTAGGTTCTCAATCCTTGTGTTTTACAGGATATATCATTCCCACATCAACAACACTTCAATCATCATCATCGAGATGTATCCTTCCCAATATTTGTGTTTTTTCAAGATATATCATTCCCACATCAACAACACTCCATTCATCATCATTGAGATGTATCCTTCTCAATCCTTATTTTGTTTTAGGATATATTATTCCCACATAAGCAACACTCCATCCATCATCAATCAACCTTAGCTTCTCATCTTCACAAGGGTAGCATCATGTTTATCTTTGAATCCTTTTTGTGCTTGCTCACCTACAATTTCCTCCTTCCATCTCCCATCCTACCATCTACTCATCATCTTCATCCTTTATCATACATCAATTATTCCATTTCAAGAGCACACTCGTGTTCTCCCAAACTTGCTTGTCCTCTCAACGGGGCATCCTCAATCCTAATCCTCATCTTCACTCCCATCATCTTTCTTCCTAGTAAATCCTTTGAATGA
This sequence comes from Sequoia sempervirens, assembly GCA_007258455.2. NCBI lineage: Eukaryota > Viridiplantae > Streptophyta > Pinopsida > Cupressales > Cupressaceae > Sequoia > Sequoia sempervirens. The sequence goes on from VDFB02278031.1 coordinate 2,245, forward strand.
ATGGAATATCTTCCCTAATCTAACCATCTTCCAAGTGCTATGTTTTAATCTTCTTTTAAATGATGCTACTTCGTAATACCATCTCAAAGAGGGGAAAAATGTAGGCACCTAAATTGACCACATCTAATGAATTTACCCCTAATTTGACCAATCTCCTATATTCTATATTAATTAAATAGTATCATTATTTAATTAATATTCACTTATCTCAACCTTCATCCAAATTTATTTCTTATATTATCCCTAGTTATTAGCCTAAAGTAAATAATTATCTTTAATTATTTACCCCCATCTCATTCATCCATTAAATCAAATAAATGCCCTTATTTATTTTATTTAATCTCTAAATATCATTTCCTCCAAATAAAAATTAAATCTAATTATTTAATTCTTGTTTTCCTCTCACCTCGTGTCCCTTCCTCCAACTCTCCCACTTTCCCTCTAATCTTAATCCTAACCACTTACCCAATCTACCCCCTAATCATGTGCACACACTTAATCCTTGATTAAGTGTGGTCCAATCTTCCCTCACCCACCTTTTCCTCCCTCTCATCAATTTGACCCTTTTGGAAAATACCCCATGTCCTTGTGCACATGGGTCTTTCTTCCAAAAGTATCCAAAAGGAATTTTTAATTTCTTTATTATTTTCACTACCCTCACTTTGGAGTGGGAGGAAAAGAATTTCTTTTATGACAAATATTTCAAAGTGCCTCCAAGGTATCATCTTATTCACATTATACCTCATGGTGCCACTTGGCACCATACCGTGAGGTGAGATGTCTCAACCATCCTCCACCCTTGATCATCAACTTGTAATCTTGAACCTTCATCCAAAATTCCAAAATCTATATAATCCAACATTCAACCTTTCTCTCCATCTCTCTCATCACAATTTGGAACGTAAATTTTTGTTGTAGTCTAATTGAAGAGAACACATCCAACTAATCAAAGGGAAAACCCTTTTTTAATGCAACTACGTGATCAAATATGGAGTTTTTAATTGCTTTCATGTTAATTTGGTTTCCTAATACCTAATCATGAGTGTTTATTTCTTTGTTGTGTTTTTTCAATTTAGGTGTTTAAATTGTCTGCTTTAACACAATATTTTCATGCACACACTAAGATATGTAAAACACCATTGATCTTCTTCACATGTCCATCAAGGAATTGTATTGCCCCTCAATTTGTTTTATGTTACTGATAGTCATTTTTTTGTATTTGGACATTATGATACTTTTCTTGATGTTGGATTCATAGTTATGATGATAGTTGATATCAATAATGTTTATGCTTATATCTTGTAATATTTAGTATGTTACATTTCAAAAAATGAATCATTTGTATGTGTTGTAGTGTGTTGTCCTCTAGGGTTTTATGGCAGGGCATTACACATGAATAGGGTTTTACGGCAAGGCGTTACAGGAATCTAGTCAAGACTCTGCCATGGCCAATATTTCTCATTTTAGAGTCATTTCTAAGTTACAAATTTTCTTTGGCATATTCATCATATTGTGAAAACAACCTTTGGTGAGAGGTCATACATAAGGAAGCACCAAAGTCTATTAACGATATTTTTTAAATTCATGTTTTTCTAAGGCCATGACAAAAGCATCTCCACCATCTTCCTATGAATATTTATCAAACTAATTGTTATGCCTTGCATAACCACCCTATTTTGATTTGGATCAAAATGGCTCCCCCTTGTTTTTGTTTCTTCCTTGGTGTCTTATTTAGGTCTTAGGAGTTGTTCTTATCTCCTAAGTCCTTGTTTCTTCTGGTCTGGTGGAATCGGAGTTGGAATGGAAACTAGACTTAAAACTTTTGTAAGGTTCTAAGTATGGATTTGGTCCTGATTTTGGCCCTGCCTTTGTTTTGTGTTATTTTCATTGTTTATTGGTTGGTCTTGTGCTCTTGGGTCTATTTCTCCCTTGATTTGTTTCTCATTTCCTTTTGTTTTATTTTTACTCTAGTGGAAGTGAAACCAGAGACGGGACCAAACTTGGAACTCTGTAAAAGTTTTGAATTCTATTTTCATTATGATCCTACTCCCACTCTCTTGCTTTGTGTTTTGGTCTTCATTGTTCCTTGGTTGGGCCCGGTTTTCATTTCAGTCCCACTTCCCATCTTTCTTATGTCCTTGTCTCAGTCTTTTGTCCCTTTGTCAGGATCAGAGTTGAGATTGGAACAAAACTCAAAACTTTGTAAAAGTTTCGGGCCTAGTTTTGGTTCTGACTCCACCCCACTTCCCTTTGTTGTTTATCCCCTTCACCAGACCGGAACCGGGTTGGGAGTTTGATAAGATACTTGTTAAAGGTTTCTTGTTTTGTTCTAGACTTAGGTCTGCATTTTCCCTGCATTTAATTTCCATGCTGGTTGATTACTCTTTTTAAGTTGTTTGCTCCACCCTCGACTGACCACATTTATTGCATTAATTGCAACCTTCTTACACACACAAAATGATTTTAAAACCTTAATTGAGGTTAACTAGCTCATTATCTTTGTTATCCAAGTTGTTTTAGCAAACCAAATCTAGGATAACTTTGAGAGGAGCATGATTTGATTGTGAAGCATTGGTGAGTAGATTCTTATCAAGTCTGAAGCTTTCCTTGTTGGTGTTTCAAGGTAGGGTCTTTTCCTGTTCTTTTCTCATTTGTATTTGTCATTCTATGTTTGTGTTTGTGTTCATCGTGTTCTTGCACATTCACGGGAACTTTCCTGTGAATCTTCGCTTGTTCCTCCAAGTGACATTTTGGTTTCATTTTTGTCCCTTTTGTTTTCCATTTTTTTCCTTTTTTCTCTTTCTATTTGTTTCTTTTTTTCTATTTTGTTGTCGCTTTCGTGGTAGGTCCATTCTACTGTGCCCTAGTTTCTAACTAGGGTTTTTTTTTATGGGGTCCTATGTGCTTTAAGTGTGTTAGGATCTATTTAGTGACCCCTTTGATCTTATTCTTGTCTCGATTCAGCAATTTTCATGTCGGTTTCTTAATGCCCTAAATATTTGAGTCAATGCATCATGAAAACTAGGGTTTGTGCAACGACCTTTACAATATCAAGCCCTTAGAGTTAAATTTGGTCTTTATTCTATTAATAGGTGAGGTTAATCCCCTTTGTCTGAATTTCCCTTATGATCCCATGTGACCCAAGTCCAAGAGCTCATGTGACCACGCTATTAAGAAACTGCTTTGTTTTGAATGGTAAACTATTAGAAGCGGACTCAGGAATGAACTTGTCCCATGAGTATTTGCATTAGGGTTCATTCCCAAAAATGATCTCGTTTCCAACAATCGTTGACTTTGATCTCCATCCTTTCCCTTTCACGGAAGTGGAACCCGAGTGGAGGTTGAACTTGGAACTATTGATTGGTTTCAGGTTTGGTTTTCATTCTGATCCCAGTTTCGGTCTTGTTCTGGTTCCAGTCCCGATCCCTCTTTGTGTTGAAATTGTTTCCCATTCCTGATTCTTCTTCGATTCTTCTTTGATTCTTCTTCTGGTGAATATGAAATTTGGCTAAGTATGGAAAGTTGTCCTGAGGAAGTAGAGAGTGGTATTGGATGATGTATTGATTGTCATGCTTTTCTTCATCTAATCCAGGGTTTTATTGCAGAAATAAGAGATGTCAGGAGCATCAAAGGAGTCTTCTCAAAGAAGCCAACTTTTAGAGAGTTCAAGGCAAGGAGCCAAACCTAAGAAGATCAAGGTGGAACAACTCCCATAGACTCTGAGGTATAAGCATCAAAGTCCTACCATTATAGCTAGCAAGGTGGACTCGGATTGGGTAGATATTACAAACACAAACTTGGGCTCATTCAACTATGAAGAGTTGCATGAAGAAACATTTAAAAAAGATGTCATGGGAAGAATAGAGAGGATTGTTCAATTGGGTTTGGCACATGTTGCCCTCTTTCCTCTATCTGTCCAGTGTCCTAAATTGATACTTACAGTAGTTGGAGCTTATAATCTTGCTACCAAACAATGTGTGGAATTGTAAGGGAACATCATTATTTACCTTACACCACAGATGATAAGGTTTATGTTCAATGCACCTACCCCACAAATCCCCAAGCAGCTCAATGAGGCAGAGGCATTGCAGCTTTATAGTAACAAGAAGGAGCCCAACAGGACTCATATGAACAAAAACTAGATGAGGGTTGAAAATAAGTCCCTAGCCAAGCTTCTCGATCAGCCTAAAAGATCAGACTTCTACAAGGAGATTGGGGATATAATAATGATGTTCTCCAAAGTGTTTGGGAAGAGAGATGCCTCCCAATTCAAGGAATGGATGTTTCCATTCATTCAGACTATCCTAGATGGCAAGAAGCAATTTGATTGGCCTCTGATTGTATCAGAATGCATACACAACTAGATGCTCAAAGTGAGAGAGACCAAGAGTTTCTTTATGACTTCTTATGTGATATATGCAGCTGCCAGAAGGGGCATCTTTCCTAGATTGAATGTAATAGGAATATTGGGAGAAGCCCAAGGATAGAAAAGGGTGTGGAATCACTATGATCAACTCACCTTGCAGACTTCTAAGTCACACTATAGAAGAGTTAATGATGCATTTTTGTATGTTATCATTAACCAGCTCATAGGAGATGCAGGCTACAGATTGAACAGGGATGTTATGGTGTTTATTGCAAAGTGGGGGTATTGGTATATCCAATACCCCAAGTTCACTTATTTCAAGCTAGATGGTTTTGATGGCCACCCTCATCTACTCCCTAGGTGCTACAACAATAGGATTGTCTTGATGGAGTTTATTTATCAAGCTATAGCAGTCAATTTCAAATTTTCCAAAAAGCACAAGACTGGCTTCCATAAATTCACCATGAAGTTGAGTGAGTAAAGTTGTGCACACAATGTGGCATCCAAGATAATATATCATGAGTTATTCCACTTTAAGTTGGGTTTGTACACCTCTAGGAAGCATTTTGATCCCAAACACAAGATGTGGACCTTGCTTCCTACTGTTTTTGATAAACACTTTAATCTGTTGGAAGACTTTTAGATGGATTTGCAAGATGACTATGATCTAAGAAGAAGAAACTATGAAATATTTCCTATCCCACTCATGGTTGAGTATGGGGTAAAGGAGTATATTCCTGACAAATTGTCAGATGATGGGGTGACCTTCGATCCTCAATATGATGTTGAAAATATAGGCACCAAGAACTTAGATCCAGTAGATTGGAATGTAGAGGATTCCATTGATATCATGTAGATTATGAGGCCAGTCTTGGATAGGAGCATCCAATGGGTGGTTATGAGGATCAAGGAGCCAGAGGCTCAGACCTCTAAAAATAGAAAGGCTACAGGCACCACCCCAAGGGTACAAGAGAACAAAAAGAAGAATGGCTCCTAATGAGCCCTTAGAGTTTTTCCATCCCAATTCTAGAGAGGAGATTGAACTTGTAATCCCTGCTCAGGATATTCTTGAAGCACATGGAGAAGAGGCCACAATAGAACACGGTGCCTTGAAAACTGTTGAAGGAGAAACATCAACTCAGCCTCTTATCATAGAGCAACCAAGTGGAGAGATTCCTATGGGAACCCTTCACAAAGAATTTGAATCCTTGAAAGAGAAGGAACCTGAAATTGAGATAAATTCTGAAGCTACCCCATCTGATAGGGAGACTTATGTGGTTTTATCCCTTGATGAAACTGAGGAAGTGGGAACTGAGCATGTTTTGACAGAAGAAGATCAATGGAAGTTGTTTGAGGATGCTAAGAGGGAAACAAATGCCAAGGCACAAGCTAAGGCACTGGCTAAACAGAAGGAGATTGATGCTAAGGCACAAGCTGATACATTGGTCAAATAGCAAGAATTGGAGGCTAAAGCCAAGGTTTATGAACTGGCTTAGCAACAACAACAAAAAGAGCAAGAACTCAAAACTAAAGAGGAGAGAGATAAATTGGCAATGATGTAGAAGATCCATGATCTTGAGGAGAAGGCTAGACAAAGGAGAGAAAGAGAAGCCCTTGAGGCTAAATTAGAGGTTGTTGAGGAAGCCCATAGAAGAAAGGAAGAGGAAGAACACCTACAAAGAGAAAAGGAGGTTGAGGAATGTGCTCTGTATGAACAAAGGTCTAAAGAGGCATTGGACAAGGTCAAGGAGCTTGAGAAACAGAAAGACCAAATGTATGATGAGAAGAGGTTGGAAGAAGAGCATTTGAAAAAGGAATTAGAATTCAAAAGGTTACAAGAGTATAAGGACAAAAAATAAGTTGAGAGACTTGCATAAGAAGCTACAAAAAGAGAACAACAGAATGTGAAAGAGGTTGATTCTCAACCTAGGACTACCGTATTGCAACCTCTTTCTTTTGCCACTGCTACCTCTTCTTCAACACAAGTGGTCACCACTCCTGCTACTCCAACATGGTTAAAGCTTGATCTTGAGAGAAAGAATATAGTTCAACCTCAACCTCTGAATTGGGATGAGATGATGAAGGAGATGGAGAAGGAAAGACCCAATAAAAATTCCAAAGTTCTACATTCCACTAAGCTCACAGATGCAGGAGAGATTGTTGTTGAATGTGCAATTCCAATGGTGGATAAGGACAGAGAAGACATGCAAATAACTGATTACCAATTGGGCACTGTCAATTTAGGGAAACCTACAAGGAATCAACAAATTAACCTCATTGATATTGTAGCATCCTCCACCAAATCCAAAATGATAAAATATAAGCAGAAGAAGGATGAATTGAAAGCTCAATTGGATCAGTTGCACAAATTATTGAAGGATGTCTCCACTCTAGTTTCTCAACAAGTTGCTACTCCAAAGACCCCAATCCTACTAAGCAAGAAGGAAGTTGATGACTTAGTACAAATGATGAGTAAGGTGAGGATTCTTGATAGGTGGATTGATAGGCTCAATCAAGAGGTTGGTGAAGTGTTGGTTGATGGTTTTAGATTTCATGAAGGAGCACTTCAATGGTAGAGGAGATGAATCAGCATGCTGAAGTCTTCGAGAACCAAGATGAAGAGTATTGAGAACATGTTAAGAAACTAAAGGACATAAGCAAGTTTCCCAAGCCAACTCTCCTAGAACAATCAATCCTTGAGGAAGATAATGTAGATTTCATTGAGAAGACCTTGAGCATAATCTAGTTAAATTCCAAATTCATCTATGAGCATAAGAATGAAGTTCAAGAAGCTAGCAAAGACTTGAATGAACAAATTGATCAATTGGAGGTAGTGGTTTCTATTCTATTCAATCTGGACATCCTGGTCAAAGAAGGTCTTCCTTTGGATAAGTTGAAAGAGAAGTGGAGTAGTAGATTTGAGGAAGTAATGCAAAATGAAGATGATGGAGAAGACTTGTTGTTCGATAGACTCATGGATATAAAAGATGAGGTGAAAGTTGCTATGAGGGAATTAATAAAATTGAAAGTGTGATTAGTGTTCCTAACCTATTTTAAATCATGCAAAACAGAATGCAACAAGAAGGAAAAGACACTAAACACCTCAAGATAGGGCTATGTTAAACTTAAACAAACTAAAGATAAGCACGTAAATTTTACCTTGTTCAAGCTGCTCCTTGGTTGGCCCTTGGATCTTTGATGTTTTGTGTGCTCCTTTTGATGGCAAGGTGGATGAAAATGGATTCAAAAATATCTATGTAATATGAGGAATGAAATGAACAAAATGGGTAGTTGGATGGATGAATGCAAGTGCAATGGATGAAGCTTGAAAATATGCAACAATGGAGGTTTGGAGTGCAAGAGTGCAAGTATGAAAACTAAAGATTCAATTTCCAAGCATGTGAATGCCTAATGAATGAGAATGAATGAAAATCACTCATTTTAAGGGAGAATTCTCTAGAGAATTCAATGGTCAGGATTGAGCCAACATGGCCAAGATGGATGGCTATGGTGAGTTGAGGACTCACAAGCCCTCACATCTTGCCATGTGGAAATGAGATGGAAAAAGGACATGGTGAGGTGGAGAGAGTAAAAGTGAGGTGGAGGTACTTGCAAGTACCTTGGGATGAGGAGAATATTTCTTCAAAAAGGAACTTCTTGTTCCCATATGAGAGGAAAGTGGCATACGAGGAATTTTAGTATTCCTCAAAAATCTCCATGGGGAAGAGAAAAGTGGTTGGAAAAATAAATGTGAATTTTAAATTCACATGATTGGAAGGGATAAGGTGGTTGGGAGAATAAATATGAATTTTAAATTCATATGAGAATCACCTTGTGGATAAGACAAGGTTCTTATGAAGGAAGCCAAAAAATACCTTGTGGATAAGACAAGGTCCTTATAATGGAAGGTTCTTGGCTCCATATGACTGATGTGACAAGAGAGGAGTTCTAGAACTCCTAACAACTTGCATGGGGAAGAGCGTCTAGGCTAAATGTGGAAAATGTGGAGGTTGGCTAAAAAGATATGCCAAATGTAGCAAGGGGATTAGATTAAGGTTGTGCAAACAGGTGATTAAGAAACTTAATGAGGGATTAGAAGAAAGTGGGAGAATATGGAGGATGTGACATTAATCATGATTAAGGGGTGCGCATCCTAATCATGGATTAATTAAATTAATCCAAATTAGAAGATGGTTATGCAAGATGTGACAAGGAGAGAGAAAAAAAAAGAATTTAAAATTGCTTTAATTCAAAAAGGTCAAATGACTAAATTAAATAAATTAATATTTTTATTTAATTTAGAGAGGAGAAGATGAAAGGTAAAGTATTTAATTGTTAAACTAAATACTTTAGGAACTTCAGGGAAAGGGAAGATATTAATTAAATAAATCATATAATTAATATTGATGAAGTACACGGATAAGGGAGACGAATTTGACCATATGGAAGTGATCAAATTTGGATGTCTACATTTTTCCCCTCTTCAAATATTGTTAGAATAACAGTGTTTCAAAGAAAAGAAAATGTAGATGACTATAGAGGAAGTGAGTAGAAAATGATGCCCCAGCGTGGGAGAAGTTGCATGAACTTCCCAAACGGAGGGGAATGAAGGGAGATGCCCCAATCTCACAAAGAAATGACCATGATAGAGGAATGGAGGAAAATGGTAGGGTATTCCCCCTCAAGAGGGCAGTTGGGGAAGAAAAAGGGGCCCCGGGCGACTTCTTAATATGAGGAAATGGAAGGTACAGTTGGATAGACCTCAAAAAATCATGAAGATTGGCTTTTGAACAGAGTCAAGCGGACACACGGTTTGCAAATGGTGGTCTTAGGAAGTTAGAGGATTAGTTGAATTAAAAGAGGTTTAAATAAAGGGTAAAAATACCCTTCACTTAAAAAAGTGAAAAAAGGAGGGAGAAAGTTATATAAGGTAATTTAATAAATTACCACTCCTCATTTGTACACCTCGCAGTTGAGTGAGAGGGAGAGAGAAGAGGAGAGGAAGGAGACGAGGAGAAGAGGATGTCAGATGATTATGACTCGAACATCATCCATCAGGGGGATGAGGTACGACGGTTTTACCATGAGCACATGGTTCCACGACAAGGTAGATTCAAAACCCTCTTTGTGATTTTAAGCATTTTATGATGTTTTTTTGAGTTTTAATGCTTTTTGAAAATATGGGTTTTGGGATTTGGTTAGTTTAGAAAAATGGGTCAGGGGCGAAATTTTGATTTTGTCAGGCGGGTAGATAGAATCAGCTGTTAGAGGCAGAGGAAAAGGGGGGCTGAATTTTCCCAACGAGAGGTAAATGCACCCAAAAAATGAAAATAAATGCTCGAAAAGGGAAAAGGGACAAAAGGGTAGGGTGGATATGCCCTAGGCATGGACAAATCCTCCTGAAAAATTAAAGGATAGTCAGATGGGCAACCCCGCCCTAAGGAGGGGCGACCCCACCCAGGTAGGTCCACCCAAGCTAAGGGCAGGCCTGCCCATCCCGAGGCAAGTTCTCCCCGAGCTGGGGCAAGTTCGCTCACCAGCTGGGGTGAGTCCACCCCAGGCTGGGGGCAGGCTCACCCCGAGCTAGGGCAGCTCTGTGTTGATTGTGTTTTCTACACAATAATAGCCAAACATAATATGATATCCTATCTCTCTTGAAAGGTAATCTCTATTGGCAAGCCTTGAGAGATAACCCCAAGGTCTCTAATGTTAGGTCTTGACAGTGCATAAACAACTCAGTAACAAAATGTGAAAATGCTGGTAATCACAATGGGACCTTACTACAAGCAAAATGTTGAATCAATTTTATCAAATCTAACAATCTGATGGTGCTTCAATCCTAGATTTAACCCAATAATCAAAGAAATAGAAAAAGAATAAGGGTTTCAGAGAGATTTCTAAGCTTAATACTAAACCTAAGATTTAACAATGAAAGTAACCAATACTCGAAATGGACCAATCCCTCAAAACTGATTTCTACATGACCAAGATAAATCTACAATCTCATAGAAAACAGTGCAATTTTCTAAGGTGTTAAGATTTTCAAATTATGAACACTCATTCAACAACCTTATTACAATTATAATGAACAAATCTTCACAATCGAACTAAGCACACTAAAATATGAAGTCCAAGCTAACTTTGCAAAGCAACTAACAATCAATTGGTTGCCAAAAGTATGGACCGAAGGATTGCTACAACATTCAAATATTGAATCACAAACATTATTGAATCAAATCTAACCTAAATATTAACCTTCTCAAAGCAATTTTAATGATGGAATAACTAGAACCATGCAAAACAAAAGAAACAAGTATGGCACCAAATCACAATGTCATTTCTTGTATTCAAATTGTTCACTGTAGCAATAATTATAGCTTTCTATTACAATATTTGCTTGAGGGCAACTACCTGCTAACTTACTCTACTTCTAACTAGCTTTGATCTATATTCTAGTTACAAATTCTGACCTTCTAACTATTTCTAACTATTCTACTCATCTACAAATGAGGCGAAATGCCCAATATATAGAATTCTCCCAAGAAAAATCGTTGGCGAAGCAAGAGTCTACAGCACTAATGGCACAACCACTCAGTCAAGAGAAACCCACAGTCGGTCAAATAAGCATTAAATGCACATTCTATCCAAGTCGGCCTGGGATCCGCAATGCAGTTCACACCGATGCATGGGAAGACAATAGGGAAACCCAAATCACGTCGCAGCCTATCATTAGCTCCTTTCCCTATTATCCCCATTCCAATCTGGCTCTTCATGTACTTTCAAGAATGCCCCATCCAAGTCAGCCATAAGTGGCAAGGGCAGAACCCTAAGTCAATTTCGATGGATGCAATCTCGTCCTTTGATTGTTTGACTGACTTATCCTAATCTGCCCAATACACCAAATACTTATCAATAACTGCAAGGTAGGTAGATGCATCATCTACCTGGTGCTCGGACACAGAATCATCATTACTTGGTGCATAAACATCCTGCCACCATTCTCTCAACTACTCCAGACTCAAATACTTGGGTGTGATCTTCCTTCTTCCTGTCATTATCTCAAAAAAAGCAATGGATCCATTAGATACACCACTTAGGGTGTCATCAATCTTCTTTCTTTGTTTATAAATCCTCTTCAACTGGTCTATTTAGGATCTAGGACAATTGCTTATAGAATGCTTAACATAAATGATCACTTAATACAATGCTCAAATAAATAAATGAACATAATATAAATGCCAAGATAATGAACTGAAAAGAAAGAGAGAAAATAAAGAGGAGAGCAAACGCAATTGATAACGGAGTTTGTCCCTAAGGACTACGTCTCCGGGCCCCTCTCCAACGGAGTGACCGATCCGATTATACTCCAAAATAGTTACAATTGCTTCAAGACTATCTCCTTCAAGCACAGCAGCATGACATTACTCTGATGTGTAGAAATGTCTTCAAAATCTCCTGAGCATTCTCTCGTTCTCACCACCTGGACTTGGAAAAACAAGGCCTACACCCCTCTTTTTATACATAAAATTTGCCTTATTAGGCTTAACTACCAAATTAAATGTCTAACTCCCTTATGACCTCGTATAAGATCTCTGATATCTCCATTTTGGCTTCTGGTTCAGGTGGTTAGAGGTAGTTTTACATTTTTATGGCTTAATTAGCCCTTTGGTTAAAGTTCGGTATACAACAATGTAACAAAATGTACCAAAGTCCCTATCTAATCAAGGTTGCTTCGCGGGCTCAACGGTAGTATACACTTTTGGCATTCGGGTGGTCGGCGGTTCCAACCCCGCCGGCCACTCTTTACCACTGTTTACCGACAAATATGCATAATAAAACAAACCACTCATCAAATACTATTGTAAGACCACGACGGGTGCAACGGTGAATAAAGTTTTTGGCATATTATTGGTCGGGGGTTCCAACCCCCGCGACCATTTTTTAGCAATATCTCGCTAAGCTGTTAACAAAACAAACCTGTAGTCTATACTTGGTAGCTCGGAATGCGGTGGTCAAACGGTGTGAGGGATGCATGTCGCCCGCGAGGTCAGGGGTTCGAGCCCCACATAAGTTTTGTTAAAACAAACTCACTTATCCACAAGTCAAAGGAGTGGAAGTGCAGGATGCCACGTGTCAAACAACCATTCGCCAAAATCTACCACGTCTGATGCCATGTGTCTGCTGACGGTTGCCGAGTTGTCTGCCACATCTGATGCCACATCAGTGTACGGAGAGCCATGTCACTAGTACGGAAGGAAACGTGTCAGTCACTGATTGGTCTATACAATATGGGCCACCTGCCACGTGTTAGGCCGTAATTCATCCATGTGGATTCCATACAGTACGGACAGGACATGTCAGCATGCTGACGTCATCAACAGTACCATCAAGTCAACCGACCTTTGACTGCTTGTAACTTGAGCATATGATGTCATATTTTGACGAAACGAACACCGTCGGAATTGTCTCAATGAGCTCTTCATGATGCCACCGATTCTGTCAATTTTTGTGATGATTTTTTTGCCTTCTGGATGCCCCTGAAGCTAGTTTGACTAGAAGTTTGACTGGCCGTAACTTGCACAAACGGAGTCCTTTTCGCCCCGTTCAAGTTGCGTTGGAATCAAGACGTCATTCTCTTTCTGATGAAGCTAAAATCTAGAGTATTGGGAACACTTCAATTTTCAATAAAAAATTGTCCCCCAGATCAGGCCTCCCCACTGGAGAGCTTTTGGACCTCTGAAAGATTGATTACTTGGAAAGTAAGTGAGGGTAAAGTTCCCTCACTTTACCAATCTCCATCCATCTTGCTTTGCTTGGATGCATCCCCTTCGGGCCCACTCTAAGGTACTCAACATCTCCTCTTCGTGAAGTTCTAACATTCCTGTTGAGAATAACATCTTCTGGCAACTCTGACATGTATTCTGGAGAAAGGTCATCAACTGATGGAACTTGAATGTCTGTGACTTCATCTAGGATCATTGGAGGCTCATACAGTTTCAAATTCTCAACATTGACAACCGAGTAAATATGCATGTATGGAGGAAGATTGAGGCGGAAGGCATTGGTACCAATCTTCTCAAGGATCTCAAAAGGACCATACCTAATTGGCTTAAGCTTTTTACCTTCACCTTGCATCCTTTCCTTGCTGATATGTAACCAAACTCTGTCTCCAACCTGAAAATGATGATCAATGCGATGCTTGTCATGGCGAACCTTGTATTTTGCTTGGCTCTATTCCAACCGTGCTTCCACTGCCTGATGAATTGCTTGGATTTTCTAGATGAACTTCAAAGCCTTCTCTGTATCATGGCATCCATCTTTAACATCATCTTTCCCAAAAGAAAAATCCATCGGTGTCTTGGGAACATAACCAAAGCATGTCTCAAAAGGAGACCTCTTAGTAGAAGAGTGTGATGCATGGTTTTAGGCATGCTGCACATAATGAAGACTCTCATCCCACAACTTAGGATGTTTACTGCAGTAACCTCTGAGTAGATGCACAACTGTCCTGTTTACAACCTCTGTCTGTCCATTGGTCTGCAGATGGAAGGCTGTACTTTTCTTCAGTCTGGTGTCCATGAGTCCCCACAAAGCTGACCAAAATTCTCCCAAGAATCAAGAATCTTGATCCGATACAATAGAAGTAGGTAACCCAAAATGAACCCATACAAATTGAAAGTACAAATGAGTTGTCAGTTCAGCAATGACTTACTTTTTACATGGCATCAAAATACACATTTTGCTGAACCGATCAACTACTACATACAAATAATCATGTCCCTTCCTAGACATAGGTAACCCCACAACAAAGTCCACTGACACACTTTCCCATGGACGAGAAGGTACAGGTAGAGGTGTGTACAATCCCAACTTCCTGTTACTAGGCTTACTAGTTGCACACATAACACAACCTCCAATATACTTAGTTACAGTTTCTTGCATACAAGGCCAATAATAATATTTCTGCAGCTGAGTCAATGTTTTGTTTACCCCAAAGTATCCTGCAATCAATGGGGTATGTGCTTCTCTAATAACCTATGCTTGTTCATCCTTTGGAACACATAATTTACCCAAGTGATATAACAGTTTATCCTTCACATAATAATCTTTCTCTTCTACATGTTTACCATTCATTAAAGCAGCATAGATATCCTTAAAGTTCTCATCATTAGCATATTGTTCCTGATAACTTTCATGAACCATAGAACTATTCTGAAGGATTATCAAAGCATTCATCATAGGAGGTCTAGAGAGCATGTCTGCTACTTTGTTATGGGTACCTTTCTTATAATTAATAACCAAATGAAACTGTTGCAAAAAACCCATCCACTGAAAGTGCCTACTTTGTTGCAGTTTAGTTTGTGAGTGCAAATATTGAAGTGGCTGATGATTGTGGATTAGTTTCTTTCCCCATTATGTAATGTTTCCATTTTTTAACACTTTTAACTAAAGCATAAAGTTCTTTATCATAAGTAGGATAGTTACTTACTGCTCCTGAAAAAGTTTCAGAGTGGTAGCAAACTGGTTTACCTCCTTGCATGAGTACTGCTCCCATGGAAAACCCACTCGCATCTATCTCGATCTCAAATGGTTGATGTAGATCTAAGGTAAACTGGTGCGGTGCTCAACTTTTCCTTCAAAGTGTCAAAAGCCTTCTTTGTGGACCTCCCCACTGAAAAGTTGCTCTCATATTGGTTAATGCATGTAATGGTGATGCTATATAAGAGAAATTTGCAATAAACTTTCTCCAGTACTGAACTGCACCTAGGAAACTTCTGACCTCTGTAATTGTACTTGGCTTAGGCCATTTTACAATAGCTTCGACCTTCGCAGGGTCTACTTTCAATTGACCACCCCCTACAACATAGCCTAAGTACACTAAAGATGTCTTAGCAAATTCACATTTAGACATCTTTACATACAATTTTTCTTTTCTCAATACATCAAAGACTTTCTTTACATGACTTACATGATCTTCCCAAGTTCGACTGAATACAAGGATATCATCTAGATAGACTATGACAAAATCATCAATAAAAGGACGAAAGACATCATTCATGACTCTCATAAAGGTAGCTGGTGCATTACAAAGCCCAAAAGGCATAACCAACCACTCAAATAGTCCTTGTTTTGTCTTAAATGCAGTCTTCCAAATATCATCTTCTGCAATTCTTATCTGATGATAACCACTTCACAAATCTAACTTAGTGAAATAAACTGCATGTTTTAACTGATCAAGTAAATCATCTATTCTGGGAAGAGGATACCTGTTCTTTACCGTTATCTTGTTCAAGGCGTGGTAGTCGATGCACATCCTCCAAGTTCCATCTTTCTTGGGAACCAAGACAATTGGAGAACGACAAGGAGAAGTACTAGGACAAATAACTCCTTTTTCCACCAACTCTTGAACCTGCTTTTTAATTTCCTCATTCTCCATAACTGATAAACGCTACATACCGATATTAGGAAGTGGCACATCCTGCTGTAACTGGATTTCATGTTGTATCTCTCTCTTGGGTGGCAACCCCTTCGGTTCCTGAAACATGTCATCATAAGTGGAAATAATCTTGACCATTTTAGTTTTATGTTTTGGGTCACACCCCGTGAAGGCCTCAGATTTATCATCTTCTTTGGCTTTTACAAGCATTAATACAAAATTTTTACTTGAGTTGACCAACCTCTTCATTTGATCAGCATTAACTAGTGTAAGATTAGTCTTCACCTTATGTGCCCGTATAATGTATTCTACCCCATCTTTAAAAAGATGATACTTATTTTCCCCCCTATAAAAGATTGCTTTTCTATCATAAAGATAAGGACTCCCTAACACAAGCCCACAAATATCCAAAGGGACCACATCTACTTATACCTCATCTACAAAGTTTGCAGTGATAGCAAATCTCAATTTACATTGTTTAGTTACTTGTAGTTGAGCATCATTGCAAACCCATCCGAGTGGATATGGTTTCAGATGAGGTGTTGTAGTCAAATTAAGTTTCTTTACAACTTCTTCAGATATTAAGTTGACTTGTGAACCCGTATCAAACAGAGTATCAACCTTAGTGTGTTTTGTTACAACACGAATGTGAAACAATTCATTTCTTTGCTTATCAACCTTAGGAGAAGATTCTTTACTTGTACTTGCACTGGCATTAGAAAAACTTGCATCAAATGAGAGAGATATACCTTTCCCTTTACCTTGGATTCCGGTAGCAACAATCTTTGTCTCATCTCCGGAGTCAGAACCAAGATCCTGTTGAATCACTGCAGTAGTCTTCTGCTTGCCTTTATTACCTCCATATCTTTTCGGCCTCAACTCAGGATGAAGCTTCCAACATCTTGAATCATCATGCCCCTCTTTCTTGCAATGGGAGCACGTGGGTTTCTCACCCTCTTTCTTAGCTGTAGTTGTCTTCTTCCCTTTGCCTTTATCTTTGTCTTTTTCTTTCCCTTTAGACTTACCCTCAAACTTAGATGGCTTCTTGGAAAAGTTATCACTAAAAGTATTCTTACCCCTTGACTCTATATGAGTAGCTTGAACAGACACCTCATCTAGATTGTTGGGACTCAACATCAAAATAGTGTTCCTAAGGTAAGAATGTAAACCACCAATATACTTAAGTAATGTGTCTTGGGTATACAAGGGAACATTTATAGAATGGCCCGTTTCCTAAACTCATGAGTATAATCCTGGACGACTGCCCCTTACCTTGCCTAAAGGTTTGCCAATTCATGGTTAACTATTGCATGTAACCTAAAGGATAGAATTGTTTCCTAAGGGCAGCAACAAACTCCATCCAAGACATATTAACTTGACCATGGTGAGCAATTTCTTCCCAAGTTTTACTCTCCCACCAGGTGAGAGTTGTACCTCCCAACCAGAGAGTTGCTAATTGGATCCTAGAAGCATCTTCTACTAGGCCTTGAATCCTACAGTATACTTCTACTTGTTGGACCCAATCATCTAACTTCTCAGCATTTAACTCCCCACAGTATTTAGGTAACTCAAATTTTACATCAAGCTTAATTACAGGCTTAGACTTGCTCTTAAATGGATTTACATTAGAAGAAGGAGAAGGAGAAGGAGGAGAAGGGGGAGGAGAAGAAGAGGGAGTAGATGGAGGAGAAGGATTTTTTGGAGCTTTCTCCTCTATTTCTTTTTGATCTTCCTGCTTCTCGTGCTTTGAAGAACCTCCCTTTTCACACTTCTTTTTTTCAGCATAAAGTTCGTCCACCATCGCCTTCATGTCAAGGAATAGCTTCTGGAAATCCTTGTCACTGAGCTCTAAACTTTGTCCACCTTCTTTTGCTTCCATCTGTGACGGTTGATTAGCTCTTCGTCTTCCGATTTCTGGATTATACTTTTCAAGTTCTCCTTCGCCTCGTTCCAACCTGGATCTCGTTAGCATTCAATTTGCAATATAAGCCACACACAAAGCTCTGATACCAACTTGATCTATTTAGGATCTAGGACAATTGCTTATAGAATGCTTAACGTAAATGATCACTTAATACAATGCTCAAATAAACAAATGAACATAATATAAATGCCAAGATAATGAACTGAAAAGAAAGAGAGAAAATAAAGAGGAGAGCAAACGCAATTGATAACGGAGTTCATCCCTAAGGACTACGTCTCCGGGCCCCTCTCCAATGGAGTGACCGATCCGATTATACTCCAAAATAGTTACAACTACTTCAAGACTATCTCCTTCAAGCATAGCAGCATGACATTACTCTGATGTGCAGAAATGTCTTCAAAATCTCCTGAGCATTCTCTCGTTCTCACCACCTGGACTTGGAAAAACAAGGCCTACACCCCTCTTTTTATACATAAAATTTGCCTTATTAGGCTTAACTACCAAATTAAATGTCTAACTCCCTTATGACCTCGTACAAGATCTCTGATATCTCCATTTTGGCTTCTGGTTCAGGTGGTTAGAGGTAGTTTTACATTTTTATGGCTTAATTAGCCCTTTGGTTAAAGTTCGATATACAACAATGTAACAAAATGTACCGAAGTCCCTATCTAATCAAGGTTGCTTCGCGGGCTCAACGGCAGTATACACTTTTGGCATTCGGGTGGCGGTTCCAACCCCGGCGGCCACTCTTTACCACTGTTTACCGACAAATATGCATAATAAAACAAACCGCTCACCGAATACTATTGTAAGACCGCAGCGGGTGCAACGGTGAATAAAGTTTTTGGCATATTATTGGTCGGGGGTTCCAACCCCCGCGATCATTTTTTAGCAATATCCCACTGAGCTGTTAACAAAACAAACCTGTAGTCTATACTTGGTAGCGCGGAATGCGGTGGTCAAACGGTGTGAGGGATGCATGTCGCCCGCGAGGTCAGGGGTTCGAGCCCCACATAAGTTTTGTTAAAACAAACTCACTTATCCGCAAGTCAAAGGATTGGAAGTGCAGGATGCCACATGTCAAAACACCATTCTCCAGAATCTACCACGTCTGATGCCATGTGTCTGCTGACGGTTGTCGAGTTGTCTGCCACGTCTGATGCCACATCGGTGTATGGAGAACCATGTCACCAGTACGGAAGGACACGTGTCAGTCACTGATTGGTCCATACAATTTGGGCCACCTTCCACGTGTTAGGCCGTAATTCATCCATGTGGATTCCATATAGTACGGACAGGACACGTCAGCATGCTGACATCATCAATAGTACCATCAAGTCAACTGACCTTTGACTGCTTGTAACTTGAGCATACGACGTCGGATTTCGATGAAACGAATGCCGTCAGAATCCTCTCGACGAGCTCTTCGCGATGCTGCCAGTTCTGTCAATTTTTGTGATGATTATTTTTTTTGTCTTCTAGACGCCCCTGAAGCTAGTTTGACTGGAAGTTTGACTGGCCGTAACTTGCAAAAACGGAGTCCTTTTTGCCCCGTTCAAGTTGCGTTGGAATCAGGACATCGTTCTCTTTCTGATGAAGCTGAAATTTGGAGTATTGGGAACACTTCAATTTTCACTGAAAAATTGTCCCCCGGATCATCAACACCCTCTGCCCAATCTGTAGTGACTTTGCTCTCAGGGATCTTGCTCCTAATGTCCATTTTAATCCTCTCTGCATCAGACATTGAGGACCCAGCTGCTGCCCTGCTAGATTCAACCTGCACTCAACATGAAAATCATAATAAGAACCACAGGAAAGAGGAGGTTAATTCATCAATACATTGTTAGAATGAATCTCATATAGCCAGGGCATTATTAAAACTCATTTGAGATGACCACAACAAATTTCAAGTTTCAAGACCATCTGCAGAATCTGAGCCAGAGAGGAATTTTGGGAAATTCTAGACCGATCGAATTCCAATGGAATAACCAGGAAACACCTACTTAATCATTAAACTTGATCATTTATCATCGATAAATTCACATGGGAGATCCAAATATGACATGAAATAATCATCAAATGCATCATGAATTGCAAATAGATCCAATTATCCCATGTTCCTTTATGTTTCATCAACTTTCAAGAAAATCCGTCAGAGACAGATTCCTGCGAAGAACGAGCCAAAGAGGAGACTTCAGAAGATCAGGGAGATGGTGGATTTTGGAGAAATCAGGACTCAACGGAAATCCACAGATAAGGAAAATCCTGAACCAATGGAGATTCTTGGAATGAAAGTTTCAGCAAGAGTCAATCGTTTCATCAAGAAGTCTTGGCGACTTCTGGGAGTCTCGCCAAAGGAAGTCACTAGAATAGGTTTCACTAAGACTTAATGGTTTTAGTGTAACATCCTAGCAACTGGGGGGAGTCTCAATGAAGCAAATGAGTGTATTTCAGCCAAACAAATTTCATTCGGAGAGAAGTCACGCCGAATGGGGCATGTCTCACCGAAACCGAATGTGAAAGTCATGTCGATGAGAGATTTTCTTCGGTATAAAGTCATAGCGAATTGCCCTTGTCTCACTGACCATCAAAATTTAAGTAATCACTTTGGCCAGACTAAATTTTATCTATATGATGTCTCAACAAACTTACAGAGTCTTGTCGAACGTCAATGGGGAACATCTCGATGTGACCAGCGGGTAGTTGGGGTAAGGTCTCAGCCACTTCTCTTGGTCTCGCCAACTAGTGATAGAACATGAGAGACCCTCGGTGTGAGAAAGATACAGTGCCTGGGCGATCAGATACAAACACACGAAAGGCTTCGGCGAGACACAGAATGGCTGATATGACATCTCGACGACTTCGAAGGGTCACAGCGACTGAAAAGAACAGAGCTCGCTGAAAGCAAAAGTGCTTAGTGGGAGGTCTCTCTGAAGGACAGATGTCTTGGTGAAGCAAATGAATATCGATAAGACCACCAAATCTCGCTATGACCTCCTACCGACATGGGCCTATCTTGCCAAAAGCAAATATGAATGAAGCATGTCGATGAGACATTTTATTATGTGGTGAGATCTTGGCGAATCCTCTTTTTCTCACCGACAAAAACAAGAAACTTTATCAGCGTAAAAATGATAGTGTCACGGTGATCCACCATGAACCTAGGAAGACCACTTCGGCGAACCGTTTTGGTGATCAGTATGATATCTCTCTGCCTCTGAAGAGTCACAGCAATGAAAATTCGGGAGGGACAGAGAGTAACGATTTCACCCAGACACTGAACCAACTATGGATTTCAAAAATTTTAACTTAGGGCAAGTCGAGAACGGACCTATCATAGATTTTCCTTGTATTCTAGGTCAATTTTAAGATGAAATCACCTGATATGGCACTGCCCTAGGTCCAAAACCCTATTCATCTGCCATTAGCACATAGGCAAGCTCAAAACTCAGCTAGGAGATGACAAATGACACAATACTGAACAACCCTAGCATGAAATAATCGAAGAGACCCAGAAACCAAGTTAGCTACATCCTTCAAAACACGCGCGAAGCCAATAATGCAATTGATAGGACAGTTAGAAAACCCGGGAAGCCAACGATAGGGAAAAATCTAGGAAAATTCGGCCCACGCAGAAATCCGCGAATACAAAAAATCCCTGAACAACTAGGTCCAGCCAAAGTCTAAGCAAGATCCAGGAAAATCTGACCAGGGAGGAAAATCCTGAATCAAGGTAAAAACCCAAAATTTGTCTAGAACTTGGGATTTTCAATGAATAGCTTAGGGGAGACACTTAGGCATTCAGAACAAACATCTAAGCACGTGCCTAAGTAAGAAAAAACCTCAAAAGAAAGGGCCAAAACACCAAAACCGAAGTGAAAGAGGGTCCCTGCTTCCAGCGGGATGTGTGTGCAAAAACTACACAACAGTCTGCCCCAAGCCAGAGTGGGCTCACCCCAAGCTGGGTTGGGCTTGCCCTAGGTTGGGGAGGGTTTGCCACGATCCAGGGAGGGTTCGCCCCGTGCCAAGGCAAGTTTGCTTGTGGGCCAGGGTGGGTCCACCCCAGGTCGAGGTAGGTTTTCCCAAAGCCGGGGGGTTTTGCCAAGGGGCAGGGGGAAGAGAGAAAAAGGAGATAAGAAAATAAGACCAAGAAAGACAGGTAAAAGTCAAGCCAAAAGAGGGGGAAGGAAAAAAATTAGTGAAAAGATAGCTCAAGGCCGAGAAAAGGGAAAAGATAAGGAAAAAGAGAAGATGACTGACATGTGATGTTGTATGGATACAGAGCTTCGACAACTTGTGGACGCACAAGAGGAGGTTAGAGGTGCTAGCGGCGACGGTGGTAGCCATGAATGGAATGGATCACGAGGCTCAATCACGGGCTGGATTTTTGCATTTATTAGGATACCCAACAATTAGAGCACATCAGGTGATGCTGACAACCTTGATAGAGCGATGGAGTTCAGAGATGTTGGCATTCCATCTCCTGATAGGGGAGATGATGGTGACCTTGGAGGATGTATGGAAGATACTGAGGCTACCTATAGTAGGCTACCTGGTGAGTGTGACAACATCCATCAGGGAAAAGTTGGATCATACAGTGTAGGTGATGTTCAAACGAGATGAGATTCTTGTGCAGAGGGGGAGATTGGATGTGGACTGATGCTTGGCGTTGGGGGTGCCACCATTACCACTATACCTATGTGGGATAATTAGCATATTATTGCTTCTAGACCAGAGTGGGCGCTTCTATAACCTAAATTTTATGGAGGTGATTTTATATATCTTCAAGGGGAGAGAGGGGTATTTTGCATGGGGTACATGCATACTAGCATAGCTCTACAGAGACATGCATGTCATATGCTACCGAGAGGCACTCAGCATGACACAGGTGACCCTGTTGCAGGTAGGGGCCTAGGAGTACATCAGCATTGCCAAGCCAAGAGTGGTGAGACCAGGACTGGAGGATGATACAACACCTATGGCTTGGTGGTATGGGTTAGAGTATGGCTAGGTATGCCACTATGAGGGCCAGGGGGATCTAGACAGATGGAGGAGGACATTGGATGACCTACAGGAGCAGCATATAGTGTTGAGGTCGTATATGACATGGCTATTTTCAGGATGGAGGAGATATGAGGTAGGGTATAGAGGGTACTTTTGTACCAAATGCTTCATAGTTGGGAGGGAGACACAAACAGTGGAGGCACACAGACTAGACAAGGTAGCTAGACAGTTCAGAGTTACATAGGACATCCCACAGGGACCAAATAGGTTCTGATGGATTACATGAGAGTGGCCATAGGGAGAGTTGATTTCATCGAGGCTTGCACAAGAGCATTGGGAGACATTGCAATTAGTACCCTACCTGGGGAGGACTAGTGGGGACATCAATGCAGGAGTGATAGTTCGATATGACATGTGGTATCTTCGACATCAGCCTAAATGGATTACTCCAAAGGAGCCGATTGTGGGGGCACTAGGGTTTGGGCTGGAGGATGAGCTGTGATTAGTAGGCCAGAGGAGAGGGAAAGAGGAAGGTAGAGCTACAAGGCAATAGGAGGCAGCTAGAGCAGCAGGGCAGTAGGAGAGAGGACAAGGAGAGGGTGGAGTCATTGGGCAGCATGAAAGGGTGGGTAGGAGGAGGAGATAGTAGAGGAGAGCCCAGGTGGAGATTGGGGAAAAGTAGAGGAGAGGTGAGGTAGAGGTTGAGATGATGGATGAGAGGTATGAGGAAGAGGTGGAGGTTGGTGCTGCAAGTTAGCAGGATAAAGGATAGGGAAAGGTTGGGACCTCAAGGTAGCAAGAGAGGGTGAGGAGGAGGAGGAGGCCACAGGGGAGAGCCCAAGTGGGGATCGAGGCGGAGGAGCATGAAGATGATGGATGAGGGAGAGGAGGTTGAGGTGGAGGTGATGGATATGGAGGTGCATGATATCCCCCCATTGGCCATGGTACCACCAATAGCAGAGGATCCAGCCATACTATTGAGAGGACCCACAGCAACATTATGGATCGTAGAGTAGAGACTAAGAGACACAGAGGTGGAGAGATGAAGCTTAGAGGAAGAGGTGAGCAGGTTGTGAGTAGAGGTAAAGAGGGTGCAGGAGGAGGGGCAGAGGGACTACAGGATCCTAGTAGATGAGGCATCATGGCGCATGGAGGAGATACTGGTAGAGAGGGATAGTCTGTAGGCGAAGGTGAGTCAGCTACAAGTAGAGGTGAATCGGATGGAGGGAGAGGTATCCAGAGAGCATGAGGTGGTGGTTGTAATATGGTAGTGGGATAGGTTAGAGGTAGCAATGGCTATACAGCAAGTGAGAGGACCAGGAGATCTAGGTTGAGTGACAAACCAAGCATCGGTTGAGACCCTGGCACAGGCTAAGAGAGACATGGAGTATTTGAGGAGACAGGTGGAGAGGCTACTAAGAGAGATGATTGAGCTAAGATAGGAGTGAGATGAGCTCCATGATAGGATCGACGTAGTAGATCAGATAGTGGGAGACATAGGGTTGGTGTAGGAGAGGGAGGATGCTATGAGGGTAGAGCAGGACACAGTACGGGCACAGGTGTAGACTTTGCAAAGTGAGAGGGATGCGGCATGGATACAGTGAAAAACCTACAGGGGGAGAGGGATGTAGCACAGATACAGGTACATAGCCTATAGAGGGAGAGGGATGCATCACAGATACAAGGGGAGGCCCTATAGAGCAAGCGAGATACAACAGTGGCATGAGCATAGGTAGTAGAGAGAGAGAGAGAGATGCAGCACAAACCTAGTCACTGGTAGCGCAGGATGAGGGTGGTGAGATGGGGATAGAGATGCAGAGATTGTAGGCATAGATATAGGCTATGGAGGTTGAGAAGGATAGGGCCACAGAGCAAGTGTCACAGATGAGGGTGAAGAGAGATCAGCTGATGTTGACAAAGGATGCATGGGAGTAGGAGCGGAGATCCATTTGTGAGGATCGAGATAAATATAGACATGAGCAGAATGCAATCAAGTATCAGGGTACGAAGAGAGATGAGTATATGAGGGAGGCATATTTCTTGATGTTTGCTTATTAGCAAGTAGTTCCAAATCTGTCACAATGCACAGCTCACTATGTCTGATAGATGCCTCAGATGCCTGCACCATCGCAGTCACTAGGGACATGCACTTGAGGGTACAACGACCATCAAGTGACTCCTTCGTGCAGAGGTTCAGTGCCCGACTCTCCACAAAGGTCAAATGTGGGGAGTTCACAATAGATATGACAGAGGACAGATGATAGTATTCCAATTTTTGACAGGTACATGATGGATGTATAGTACAGAGCAGCAGAGATCAAAGTTGATCTAGAGCCTTGTATTTGTACTTTATTTGATGATATAAGTGATGGATATGTATTTTGGTTATATGATGGACATTATTATGTACTTTGTGATAGACATTCATATTTTAGTATTTATATGTGATATGTGACTACCCTTATTGACACTATGTGATGCTTATGTGATAGATGATTTAATTTATGCATATGTGTGTGTTGATACTTTTATGATGGATGATCACAATGATATGATATATGTATATTTTTATGATGATGTATGTTGATGTTTATATGGATGATATGTATAATATGTATGATGACTAGCGTGTATGATGTAGGATGTGATTTATTACTTTATATGGTATGGATTCGGTTCCAACTTGTAATGCAAGTGGCGATGTATAAAATGTTCTAATGTTATGGATTAATATGGAAATGAATAATTAATGCAATGAATCTAAGATGCTTAGAATAACCAAATATGATTAGTCTAAACAACGTAAATAAATATGAGATGAGAATGTATATTAAATGAGACACAATGGGCCTATAATGTGGAATGAGATGCAATCAAACACCTTTCAAACACTAATGGATAAATGAAATGCAATGTGGATAGTAAATGGATTTTATTTGCGATCAAACTTGCTTTGACTTATATGAAATTAATATGTGTGAGATATGAGTGTGATAGCCTAACATGAAGTGCAATGCAACATGAACATAAGTGCCGATAAGGACTTGCATAACAATGAAGGTAGATGGGTGTGAAACTGCACCTATCAAGAACCATAGGTATCCTGAGAATAATAGGAGATGGAAGGTGACTATTTGCACAACCAAAATCATAGGTCATAGGTTAGGTATGAATGCAATGCAACAGGAATGATCATGAAATGCAATCCTAATGTAATTTTCCATTTTCAGAGCACTAATTTTTTCTATAGCATAAGACACCAGGTACCATGGTATGTGAACCAAGGTGAATTAGCATCTAATGTACAAAAAAAACACAACAAACAAAAAGGCTATCCCAACACCCCAAAGTCGCAATAACCTTGGTCGGGCTAGGTATTGGGATAACCATAGGCACAAGAGGATGTCCCAGCATAACACAAGACCTTGGGGATCTTGGTGGGTACTACATGGGACAACCAAGAAGACAACAACAAAGCAAGAAAGATCAAGATATGCCCCTAGGTTAACCAATCAAGACACACCATAATATGATAGATCATAGCAGCCTTGACAAGTTGTAATATGGAGCTCAAATGATAAATGAAGGCCAAAAGCATCAAAATATTGTAATCAATTTTAAAACATCCTTTTCCATACAATCGAGAGGATGGATAGGGTTGACGAGGTCTATTAGGAAGGATGTATCCTGTTAAGACCAATGATGGATACTAACTAAAAGATCATTATGATGCAGAAGATTCCAAGACCAATTGAATCCCATGATATGAGTGGATCTCATTTGTGAAGAACCAGCTAGATAAGGGCAAACTTGATGACATGACACAAGACACGAAACACAGGACACAAGACCGACACACCCTAATCACCTAGGGGCTCGGGGGTCGATCAAAGATTAGCCTTGCCTATGTGAAAGTGCAGAGCCCTCATAGTTCAAGAAAAGACCATGGATAAAGGTAGAAAGAGGACAATGGAGACAAGTGATGTAAAATTATGACAAGAACTAACCAAAAACAAAGCCTCGAGGGTGGATCAAAAGATCAACCTTGCCTACATGAAAGTGCAGGGGAAACGTAGTTCGAAAAGGATAAAAGACAGACCAGGGATAAGAATGAAAAGGGGGAAATGAAGACCACGAGGGGTGGCCACAACAAGATGGAAAAAATTCCTTGGGGGTGGATCAACTAATTAGCCTTGCCTACATGAAAGCGTAGGGGCAATGTACTTTGAAAAAGACCAAAAAGACTAACGAGACGTGATGGGAACTAAATGGAGACTGACATGATGGAGGATCCTAGATGGATATGAAGGACTGACCAGACGATGAGACTGATGACACAAGCTTGGATTAGGATAAAAGCTTAGGATAATCGATAGTAGATGAAGCTCATCCAATGCTCAACCAAAATATACCAAGTGATGGGATGAAAGGTGCAAATGGAAGATCTTGGATCAGAATGGATGGAAGCATGAAGTAACCAGGACGCAAGGTAGATAATAATTAATCCCTTTACAAATGGCACCTGTGGCCAAGTTTTCACCAAATATACTTATCCAAGGTGCCACCAAGGGTGGTTTTCACCATAGGATGAATTATTTGTCTTTACTATTTCTGGATTTTTTTTATTTTTCAATTTTTTTGTATTTTTGATAATTTTTTACCTTTTTTGTATTTTTTGGATTTTTGTAGGAGAGGATACCCCAGCTAATTTCAAGTGTAGAACCTCTTTAGGTGCATGATGTTAATGGGATCCTCTAAGGGCTCTCCTTTAGGTGTAGCTATTCTATAATCCCCTGATCCATATTTAGTGGTGATGACATAAGGACCAAGCCAATTTGCTTCAAATTTTCCCTTCTTTTCTTAGTCATGTTAAGTGCATTGATTTTTCTTGAGGACTAGATCGCCAACAATGAACTGACGGCGATGGACCTTCTTGTTGTAGTTTCTTTTCAGGAGATTTTGATAGGCTTGAAGGTGGCCATATGCTTTGATCTGTCTTTCATCGAGGAGTTCTAGTTGGCTTAGCCTTGCAACTCAAGCATCTTCATCACTGATAAGATTCTTCAAGGAGATTCTTAGTGAGGGAATTTCTACCTCAATTGGCAAGATGGCTTCAACACCATAGACAAGGGAATATGGAGTTCCATCAGTAGGGGTGTCGATGGAAGTGTGATATTCCCAAAGGGCGGGATGGATGTGAAGGTGTCAATCTCGACCAATACTATTGACCACCTTTTTAAGGATTCTGATGAGGGTTCTATTGGTGGATTCTGCCTGACCATTACTTTGGGGGTAATAAGGTGTTGACCAATGATGTTGGATATGGAAGGTGTCACAAAGGTGTTTCATAGCTTGTTTCTTGAAAGGCTTTCCATTTTCAGAAATGATGGTGGAGGGTATTCCATACCTGCAAAGAATATGGAAGAGGATAAACTTGGAAATTTGAGTACCTGTGATCTGTGAGAGTGGCATTGCTTCCACCCACTTGGTGAAGTACTCAATTACAGTGATGATGAAGGTATGGCCATTAGAAGATAGGGGATAGACCTTTCTGATTAGGTTGAAACCCCACTAAGAGAAGGGCCATTATGCTACAAGAGGTTGCAGATCCTGTGTTAGAGCATGTATCAGATTGGCGTGTTGCTGACATGGTAGGCACTTTTTTATGAACTCACAAGAATCATGTTCTAATGTAGTCCAATAGTAGCTTGCTCGAAGAATTATCTTAGCTATGGCCATGTCATTTGAGTGGGCCCCACATACACCACTATGTACTTTTGTTAATGCGGTGTGGGCTTAAGTGTCATTCAGACACCGAAGGAGGGTTCCATCATACCCACGTAGATAAAGAGTATCACCTACGATGGTGTAACAGGATGTACGTTGGATGAAGGACTTTCTTTAGTTATGTGTCAGATCAAAAGGTGGGATGTTATCACGGAGATAAGTATAGATATCATGATACCAAGGGGATGTGGGACCTACAATGTCACACACCATCTCACTTTCAGAGATATCGTATGTTGGGATTAAGATTTGTTCAATGAGGAACTCACACTCTGTTTTATCTTTGGGCATGTCAATTAAGGAGCCAATGGTAGCCATGGCATCCACTGCTTTGTTTTGGACTCTTGGAATCTGATCAAACTGGATGGAAGTGAAATATTTCTTGAATTCATCTACAATGCGTTTATAAGGCAATAGTTTATCATCTTTTGTGAGAAACTCATCATTGACCTGTTTGATGATCAATTGAGAATCACCAAAGACTCTGAGGTGCGTGATATGCCATTGAATTGCAATTCTAAGGCCAGTAAGAAGAGCTTCATATTTGGCGATGTTGTTTGTGCATGGGAAGGCCAATCTGAATGACATTTGTATATAATCCCCTTGAGGGGTAACGAGCAAAATTCTTTCCCTCGATCCATTGCGTGTGTATGACCCATCGAAGTATAGTGTCCACGTGGTTTCTTGTCACTGCAAAGACTCCTTCATCAAGAAATTTTGTGGTCAAAGGATAGGCATCTACAAGGGGAACATCTGTCAACTGATCAACAATCACTTGTCCTTTAATAGCTTTTTGATCCATATATTCTATATCAAATTCACTCATAAGCATGACCCACTTAGCCATTTGACCCATTAGGATTGTTCGGGATAATAGGTATTTAAGTTGATCGACCTTAGAGATGAGCTTCACTAGATGATTGAGCATGTAATGTCATATTTTCTATGAACTACAACCACGGCTAAGCAAGCTTTTTCCATTGGAGAATATTTTAGCTCATATCCTATGAGGGTTCGGCTGATGTAATAGATTACTCTTTCCTTTGATGACTCAGCGTGTTGTGCCAGCAATACCCCCAATGCCACTGAAGTAGCAAAAATGTACAACATAAGTGGCTTACCATGGATTGGTGACATAAGCATTGGTGGGTGAGCCAAATATTGTTTGATCTGATCAAAGCCGAGTTGACAATGTTGAGTCCATTTAAAAGTGGTATCTTTCTTCAGTAGATGAGTGAACGACTGACACTTGTCGGCTAACTAAGCAATCAACCGCCAAATGGATTGTAACTTACCATGTAGGCTTCTTAAATATTTGAGGTTGCATGGTGGAGGCATATCCATAATTGCTTTAACTTTTGCGAGATCAACTTCTATACCTCTTCGGTAGATAATGAAACCCAACTGTTTTCCTGATGTGACCCCAAAGACACATTTCTTTGGATTTAGCCTTAGCTTATACTGTTCTAAATGCTCAAAGATCTTCTTGAGGAATGCAGGGTGTTCTTCCCTTGTTCTTGATTTTCCTAGTAGATCATCAACATAATCTCTCATTATTATATAAATGAGGTCATGGAAGATTACATTCATTGCTCATTGATAGGTTGCCCCCGCGTTCTTGAGACCAAAGGGCATGGCATTATAGTAGAAACATGCCCCATGGTGTAGTGAAAATTGTTTTATGTTGGTCTTTAGGCACTATCCTAATCTGATTGTATCCAGAGAAGCCATCCATGAGGGAAATAATCTTGTGCCCAACAGTGAGGTCAACCCACATGTGGATGTTTGGCAATGGAAAATCATTTTTAGGGCAAGCCTTGTTGAGGTCACGGAAGTTTGTGCAAACTCTGGTAGTGTCATTTAGTTTAGCTACAGGCACTATGTTTGAGATCCAATCTGAGTAGTCAATGGTCCTTATGAATCCAGTGTCCAATAGCTTCTCCAATTCCTTCTTAACCAGTAGAGCTACTTGGGGGTGCATTTTTTGAAGCTTTTATTTGATAGGTTCGGCATCAAGACGCACGTCCAAGTGATGTACTACTAAAGCAGGATCAAGGCCTAGCATGTCTGAATATGTCCATGTGAAGTTGATTATGCCCTCCTTGAGAAGTTTGGTGATGGAAAAATATTCTTCTTCTAACAGTGCCTTGGCTACATAAGTGATTTTGGGATCCTCTTCAATTCCCAAATTTATTTCTTGAGTTTCTTCTATCAAGATGGGTGATTGTTCAAAGAGTTGAGTTCCTACAAGGGGAAGGAAGATGAACATCCCCATCTTCTAGTGCCTCATCGAGGTTTTCACTATTAGATACACCCTTTGCTTTTACTTTTTCTAGGTTAAGAAGTGTCCCTGGGAGGTTTTCACAAAGTGGCCCTTTTTTATTTTGTTTCTTTTTTCTTTTGCAGTTAGGATGTTCATCTTCCCCCAAATCCTATAAGGTTTACATACTGATCCATTGAAGGAAATATTTCGATAGGTGCACTACCATGTAGGTCCCAGTCGATAAGTTTAGGGTGTTTAAGAGATAGGCTAATGGTGCAAATGTGTAAGAAATCAAACATGGAAGAGAGGTTGGTGTGATCTACATCATTGTATGTGTGTATGATGAATTCATCCTCTGGTATGTCTCCAAGGAGACTATTACTCTCACTAACATTATTAGAGGCACTAGATGATGTTATAGGTCCTTTTTGCTTGTTTCATGACCCAAGCCCGAGTATCTTGGTCTTATTGTAGCCTCAATATGGTGTTTCCTTCCTTGCTCTTTGGCGCCAAGGCCTCCCCCTTAATAAATGCACTTCTTCGCAAAATTAGAGGGCTAAGGATAATTCTCCTGGAAATATTCTTTTAAAGGAGGGGAGGGATCAGGTTCCTCACAATAGACCCATTGGCTTATGTCATCTTCTAGCGCATCTTGTCTTAACCCAGGAGAGTGAAAGGTGTTGGATCCCACATTCAGAACATTAAACATGATGGTCTTGTCTTCTATTTTTGGTGTAGACTACGACAGTTGACCATATGTGTGCAGTGAGAGTGGTCTAGTTGTCACGTTTAAGGTTGTGTGCATCTCATACTCACCACATCCCTTGTCAATGATCTGAACTTTAGTGAGGGTGGAATCAGATGTGGATGATGGAGTGGATGAAGTGGTGGATGATGCATTGGTAGATGAATGGGAGGATGATGTTTGTGGTGGTCCCATTTCCATGCCAGGACAATAGTGGGAATGAGGAAAAGAAGCTTCTAATGCATAACAATATTCAAATGGTTGGGGATCCGCATGAATGGTGACTTCTACCCCATTGAATGAGAATTTCAAATATTGATGGTATGTAGATGGACTGGCTTGCATGGCATGGATCCATGGATGACCGAGGAGGAGGTTATAGGGTAATTCCAGATCAAGGACATGACATGTAGTATATTGCACAACTAGACCAACCTGGATTGGAAGACATATTGTTCCTTTAGAATCATGTTCAGCATTATGATACACCTTGATTGTGATTACCTGATTGTTTAAATCAACATGGGTGTATCCAACCTATTTTATGAATTTCAATGTACAAAGGTTCAAGGCAAAATCATTATCTACCAGGACCCTTTTCACTTTATGACGGTTTACGAGGACTTCTAGATGAAGGGGACGGTTCTGATTAGAGTCGATGCAGGGCATGTCGTTTTGACTGAAACCTAGTTGATAGGTGGCAGATAGGTTCCCTACCAATGCTTCAAATTGTGTAGGGTCTATGTCATTAGGAACATGGGTGTCCCGTAAGGCCTTATTTAATATTTCTTAGTGTACCGTGGAGGACTTGAGAAAATCTAGGATGGATATATGTGTTGAGGTCTTTCCTAGATGGTCAAGGATGTTGTACTGAGAGTTCACAGGCTGCAACTAGGTGGATGCGGAGGCTCCACGGACTATGATGCGGGTTCAACAGGTGGTAACAGCACATTGAGGATCCTTGCCTTTTACGCATATCATGGATACATGTGTTTTCACTTGTTCGATGAGCATAATGAGGCCTTCATAGCTAAGTGGCACATTTTGATAGCTGATGTTATTGGTGTTGCTATTCTTATTATTGTTATTGCTAGGCCTAGGTTTTAATTTGATGTGCTAGGACCTTGGTTATGATTAGGGAAAGCATTTTGGTGTATCTGGAATTGAGCATTGGACGATGGTGTCATGTTGGCATCCACATGTATGTCACCCTAATCTATAAGATCCTAGATGTACATTTTTAGACCTTGACACTTATTCAACGTATGCCCTTTAATTTTGTGGAACTCACAATATTCATTTTCTTTTAACCAATTCAGTTTAGGCTTGGATTTGTCAAGGGGCTTGGTCATAGGATATGTAATCGGGTAATTGTCTTGCAAGAGTCTGTTGGGCACGATGCTTAGGGGTTCTCCTAACACAGTAAACTAGTGTTTGTTACCCCCTTGATTATTTTGATTGGATTGTTGGTTGGAACGAGGTGCCCCCTATGGCACTAATATAGTATGAGGATTTGACTATTGTGGAGGATGATATTGTTTCTTCTGGGAAGCATTGGCCACTTGGATGTGTTTGGTGTCAGTGACACCATCATTGACGACATTTTTATTTTTTTCCAATATTGAGGCTTGTCTCCAGATGACTTCTCTTTATCAGGATTGAAGATTTTGACTAGCCCTTTGGCGATAAGGGCCCTCTCAAGAATAGGACCTTTCTCTACTATGGCTACGAAGGTCATGACACAATGAAATATGAAGTTGTGAGCCATATCCGAATGAGAGTTTTTGATAAACAAGGTGACCATATCCTTTTCCCTTAGCAGGGATTTCATGCGACTTGCTAAAGCTCGCCATATTTGAAGATAGATTGCAAAAGTTTCTCCTTCCTGCTGCTTTTCTTTCAGGAGGTCTAATGTATCTATATCCCTCTCCAGATTAAAGGAGAAGTGGGAGATGAATTCTTCTAAAAGCTATGCAAAGGACTTGATAGATCCTTTCTCAAGACCCATGAACCAATCAAGAGCTTTTCCCTGTAGGCTCCAAGGAAACAATCTCATGAGTTAATTGTCATTGTGCATGACTTATTGACAGTGGGAATAGAACTCTTGAAGGTGAGCTTTAGGGTCTTTAGTTCCTTTATACTTATCAAATTTTGGCATTTTGAAATGCTTTGGGAAAGCAACCAATGAGATTGAAGGATCAAACGGATAAGGACAAATATCTTCAAACTTGACGGATTTTTTACCGGTCCCTACTTGTAAGTCCTTTAACGCAGCTTTGACTTCTTCGAGGTCCTTATTGATAGACACTATGGGAGTCAGATTGGATGAACTAGGTTGATTGTATAGAGGATACTGCTGACATGATGAGGATGGTGTTGAAGTAGCTAGATCATAAGCCTATTGTGGTGTATATGGAGGTGTTGATTGATATTGATTGGCGTACATAGATTACAGATTTTTTTAAGGTGGATATCATGATGACAGATTTGATAGTAAGAAGTGGAAGTTGCTTATTGGTATGATGGTTGTTGTTGATAGTACGAGATAGATGGGATACCCTATTGGTATTGCGTAGCACCTTGATAGTATGATGGCATGGATGCTCCTTGCTAATAAGGTGGTTGTTGTTGATAATATGAGGTGTATTGAGCACCTTGTGGTTGTTGTTGCATGTAGGACGTGAATGTGACACCTTGTTGGTATGAGGGTTGTTGCTAAGCATAGTAATTATACACAATGTTGGGTTGTTGCATGATGTATGAAGGTTGTTGTGGATTAGACTACTATTGGTATGGATTTGTGTGCGATTGTAAAGGATTGGTGTAGGGAGGTGGTTGAGTCTGCAGAAAATTCTGAGTGGCTACAAGAATGTTTGGATTAGGATTGGATGTGGCAGCATAAGCGGTATATGTACTAAACGGGTGGTAAATATATTGTGTGAGAGGATTCCTTTATGGTTGCATAGGAACATGTATATGATGGGGTAGTTGCTGATGTTGTGGCAGTTGCTGATAAAGTGCACGGGATGGGATATGTTGTGGGATTGTTGCAAAAGCATTATGGGGTGTTTGCGGTGGCTATAAAGTAGTTTGTGTGACTTGATGTGGGGGTTGTGTAGGAATGGTAATGTGTTGTTGAGGAATTGAAACATTTTTTTGTGGATCGATGACATTCTGTTGCGGGATAGTGACATTTTGTTGTGGGGGTTGTTGATGGGGTGGTTGAGATGAAATGGTAGTAACAATAACATGTTTTGGTGGCATTTACGAAGGGATAGCGGTGTGTTGTGGTGGTTTTTGCATCACAGTGAATCGATGTGGATTAATGGGAGGTTGTTGAAACATAGGGATATTACCTTGGGGTGGTGGTAGTAGATTACCAGTGGGTGTGGGTCTTGGAGGTGGCATCAATGCAAGGAGTGGAGTGCCCCCAGTATTGACGAGTGGTTGACCAGGATGGTGAGGTGGAAGTGGTGGAGTAGGTAGATTGTTTTGCAGCATGCCATAGGTATAAGGATCATTAGGATCAGGTGGGGTTGTAGAGGCAGTGGATGGGAGGCGAGGATAAGTGGCAACTTGATGGATTACATCATTTGTCAACTCAGGATGATACCAATTTTATATGGGTGCACCTTCAGGTACATAAGAGTTTCTTGGAACATTTTGTAAAGTTTGTGGATCTTGTGATGCAGGAAGATACTAGGTACTGGTATACTATGACACATTGAAATTGGGTGGTGGCTTGACCCCTTTCATGATCAAAGTGGCAAGGATCTTATCTCCACGCTTGTTGAGGAGGTGATCTGTCATTTGAACATTAGTGGGATTGCTAAGATATTCGTCAACCATGAATTCGGGTTGATTGACCATGTTTTCGTCTCTGGGTGGTGAGGTGTTTTGGACATTGGTGTTGGACTGTGATGATGCACCATTATGGGGATCTTGAGGGATATTTTCACCCTTGTTGGGATCTTGTGTCGTATTTGCAACGTTGTTAGGATCTTGTGGGATGTTTGACTGGGAACCTTGGCCTTATTGTTCTGCCATTTGTTTCTTGGCTTGTGATCGAGTCTAAATAGGCATGAAAATGCAAAACTACTAGGTGAATTAAGATGCATTTAAACTCTAGGATGCAATGCCTAAATGACGATTGAAGTATTGATTTGGTTGGATAGTGGATTAGTTTATTGGATGATTCAATTAGATGAGATTGGATTAAATTGATAGATTGGATGATTGGATAGGGATGATTTTGGATTAGATAAGATTATTTGATGAAATGATTGATAAGATTGGATGATTGGATGAGATTGGATGGTAATTTTAAGGGATTCTAAACCAAGTTCATAGATCATCCTAAGTGACTTAAAGGTGTTGATTGATCAGATTAAGGATGGGTAGATGATGGTGGCACCAAATCCAACTTGAGATGGAAGTGGATTGATAGGGCTGAATGATGATGACTGACTTAGGATGGATGGAGATCCTAAGTAAACATTGTAGGATGACGATCAGTTTTAGACACCTAAGTCAATTTTGATAATGACTTCAAATGAAGTTCAAAGGATTTAGATTAAGAAAACGATGAGGGATGGGTAACCTAGAGGTTTTTTATGATGTTCCTATATGATTCAGATGATGAACAAATGATCTTTGGAAGAATGCATATGCAAGTTGCGGGCGAATGAAAGATGCAGAATGGCTGGATAAAGATTAGACTCGTTTAACCAAAGTGTAGGTTTTCCCAACTCGAGGTCAGGTTCACCCAACTGAAGGGCAGGTTCACCTAAATGTAATTCAAGTTCACCCAAGACTAGGTCAGGTTCACCCAAGACAAGGTCAGGTTCGCCCAAGTAAAGGTCAGGTTCGCCTAAGTAAAAGTCAAGTTCACCCAAGTACAGGTGAAGTTCGCCCAAGTATAGGTCAAGTTCACCCAAGTACAGGTCAAGTTCACCCAAGTACAGGTTAGGTTCACCCAAGTATAGGTTAGGTTTTCCCAACCTAACTTTCAAACTTGTCTAAATCAGAAAAGAGGTCAAACAAACTATCAAAACGAGCAAACGGACACTCTGAACAGGGAAAAATATACTCAAAATACGAAAATGGATGCTCAGAATGAGGAGATGGATGATCGAAATGGGTAAACAGGTGCTTGGAATGGGCAAGCAAATGCTTGGAATGGGAAAACAAATGCTCAGAAAAGGGAACAAATGCTCGGAATGATGAGATGGATGATTGGAATGGGAAAATGGGTGTTCAGAATGAGAAAATGGGTGCTCAAAACTAGCAAATGGGTGTTTGAAATGGGAAAATGAGTGCTCAGAAAGGGGAATCAAATGCTTGAAACAAGGTAAAAAATGCTCAGAATGAGCAGACAGGTACTCGGAATTGGCAAATGGGTGTTCGGAACAGGAAAATGGGTGCTTGGAACTAGCAAACAGGTGTTTGAAATGGGCAAATGAGTGCTCAAAATGGGGAACCAAATGCTTGGAATGGGGAAAAGATGCTCAGAACGAGGTAACAAATGCTCAAAACAAGGTAATGAATGCTTGAAAAGGGAAAATGAGTACTCGAAATGGGAAAACAGGTGTTCGGAACAGGCAAACAGGTGCACAAAATGGCTGAACAAAAGGTGACAATGACTATTTGGGAGGAAAGTTCACCCAAATAGAGGTCAGGTTCACCCCTATTTTGGGTAGGTTCTCCTATGTAGTGAAAATTTAGACTATTTTGACAAAAACAAGCTAAAAAATGACTGAGACAGGGGGCGGGTTCACCCCAATTGAGGGAAAGTTCTCCTATTTGATGAAAAGACAAGAAATTTTGATAAAAATAGGCTGAGCAATGTCTAAGATAGAGGGAAGGTTCGCCCTTGTTCAGAGTAAGTTCGCCCCTGTTAAGGGCAGGTCCGCCTGTTTGCACTTGACTTAAGTGAAAATAGCTATGGCAAAGAACTAAAAACAAAGCAAACAGTAAGAAAAAAGGCAAGGTTGACTTGACTGACAAAAATGCACTGGTTTAACACAACAAAGACAGTTCAAATAGCACAATCCTACGATTAGTACAAAGGGTATGGCCAACACAGTCCTCTAACTAGGGTAAACAAGGCAACTAGGGAGTCCTCAATATACGCTCGATACGTGAGGCACAAATCGTGAACACCAACCTACCACAACCGTGAGTTGGGAACCCCGATAAGATACTGAAGTCTCAGACCAACTCTTCACGTTTATCTAGGTATCACCTTAGCTTCGATGCTCCACCAGACACGATGTGATTGGATTAGGGTATAGCTTTGGCTCTCCCCCCTTTGTATACCCCGCTGGTATGTGTGGTTGGGATTATCCCTTAGGGTGATGAAATCCCTAATCAGGTCCCGCTAAAAAAGAGATCACCAACCCCATTTTTGGCAACTCCCCAAGCTCACACAAAGTGCAAGGAGAAAGATTGAATGGAATAATGCCCTCTTGGGTGACACAATGACTTTAAAATATGGAACACAATAGATTTGACTCCCCTAGTTAAAATATGTGCCTAAATAATAATAAAAACAAAAGAAAACAACTAACTAATAGTTAGACCCGTCCACTCTGTAGCAAATATGTTAGAATTTTTCCTTTGGATCTTCAACAAGTGTCAAACAAGTTGCACAAACGTTAGTAAAAATCTATCACAATAACCAACAGGACGAGTTAGGGGTCAGTATCAATCAAAATGACCAAAAAATAGAGTTTGAAACTAACTTTTATACCTTTGTTTTACCTTGCAGAAGCATCTGGCCAGGGCAGGTTCACCTCTGTTAGGGCGGGTTCACCCCTCTGTAGGGAAATTTCATCCCTCTATAGGGAAGATTCGCCCCTCTACACAAAACAGTGAGTAAATTTTGGTTATGTTGCTCAGAAGGGAAACTCTACAGGTCAGAGTCACCTTTGTAGAGGTCGGGGTTGCTTGTAGTTGGGAAGGTTCGCCTATCCTTGGGCAGGTTTTCCCCTGTTCAAGTCAAGGTTGCCCCTGTCTAGGACAAGTTC
The DNA here is from genome assembly GCA_007258455.2 of Sequoia sempervirens. NCBI lineage: Eukaryota > Viridiplantae > Streptophyta > Pinopsida > Cupressales > Cupressaceae > Sequoia > Sequoia sempervirens. The sequence continues at coordinate 40,799 of VDFB02278031.1, forward strand.
ACCTATCTATGTCCTGAACCTACAAAATATCAAAAAATAGCAAACATAAAAGCAAAAAACCCGTCTGTGGGTCCCATCAAGCATGCCAGAAATGTGATCAGTGTTCCTAACCTATTCTAAATTATTCAAAATAGAAAGAAAAAGGAAGGAAAAGATACTAAACACCTCAAGATAGGGCTACGTTAAACTTAAACAAACTAAAGATAAGCAAGTAGATTTTACCTTGTTCAAGCTGCTCCTTGGTTGGCCCTTGGATCTTTGATGTTTTGTGTGCTCCTTTTGATGGCAAGGTGGATGAAAATGGATTCAAAAATATCTATGTAAGATGAGGAATGCAATGAAAAAAATGGGTAGTTGTATGGATGAATGCAAGTGCAATGGATGAAGCTTGAAAATATGCAACAATAGAGGTTTGGAGTGCAAGAGTGCAAGTATGAAAACTAGAGCTACTTCAATTTCAAAGTGTGTGAATGCCTAATGAATGAGAACGAATGAAAATCATTCATTTTAAGGGAGAATTCTCTAGAGAATTCAATAGTCAAGATTGAGCCAACATGACCAAGATGGAGGGCTATGGTGAGTTGAGGACTCACAAGCCCTCACATCTTGCCATGTGGAAATGAGATGGAAAAAGGACATGGTGAGGCAAAGAGAGTATAAGTGAGGTGGAGGTACTTGAAAGTACCTTGGGATGAGGATAATATTTTCTCAAAAAGGAACTTTTTGTTCTCATATGAGAGGAAAGTGACATATGAGAAATTTTAGTATTCCTCAAAAATCTCTATGGGGAAGAGAAAAGTGGTTGTGGAAATAAATGTGAATTTTAAATTCACATGATTGGAAGGGATAAGGTGGTTGGGAGAATAAAGATGAATTTTAAATTCATATGAGAAACACCTTGTGGATAAGACAAGGTTCTTATGAAGGAAGCCAAAAAGTACCTTGTGGATAAGATAAGGTCCTTATAATGGAAGGTTTTTGGCTCCATGTGATTGATGTGACAAGAGAGGAGTTATAGAACTCCTAACAACTTGCATGGGGAAGAGGAGAGTCTTGGAGGGATAAATATGAATTTTAAATTCACATGGGGAAGAGGGTCTAGGCTAAATGTGGAAAATGTGGAGGTTGACAAAAGATATGCCAAATGTAGCAAGGGGATTAGATTAAGGTTGTGCAAACAGGTGATTAAGAAAATTAATGAGGGATTAGAAGCAAGTGGGAGAATATGGAGGACCTGACATTAATCTCGATTAAGGTGTGCATATCTTAATCATGGATTAATTAAATTAATCTATATTAGAAGAGGGTTATGGAGGATGTGACAAGGAGAGAGAAAAAGAAGAATTTAAAATTCTTTTAATTCAAAAAGGCCAAATGACTAAATTAAATAAATTAATATGTTTATTTAATTTAGAGAGGAGAAGATGAAAGGTAAAGTATTTAATTTTTAAACTAAATACTTTAGGAACTTTAGGGAAAGGGGAGATATTAATTAAATAAATCATTTAATTAATATTGATGAAGTAGACGGATAAGGGAGACGAATTTGACCATATGGAAGTGGTTAAATTTGGTTGTCTACAGAAATATATGCAAGAATTTGCCTTAGAAAAGTTGAAGAGAATTAAATTTGAGGATAGTTGGGTTGATGGACCTGATCTAGACATTCTTCAACAAGTATTCTCTAGTTATGATGAGTATCTCCTTGACCAAGCAACGCAAGAATGAGTTGGTAGAATAATGTTCTCTTCTTGGTAGACAACTTCCTCTCCTCTCCTATTTTGCATGGTTTTGACATGAGTTTAACAAAATCTCTCATTCACCAGTGCTACCTTCTTCCTTGGGCATTAGATTTTTCCCAACAAGGCAATCAATCTTTAAACTAAAGATCGGCCAATCTAGTTCCTTCATACATTTATGGCTCCTTGATTAGTGGATCTTAATTTCTAATTGAGAGAAATTTATTTATGGTGTGCCTATATGTAATTTTGGGCTCCATTTTGTAAAGGTCGGTTGATTGAACAAGGATTAGCCACCTAATATGATAGCCGATAGGAATCATAGTCTTAGGATCTCATAAGTTTTAGCAAGATATTTTGAAAGTTCTATTGAACTTGGATACTTTTTTATAGTTTTATACAATTTCATGTTATTGTTAAGTTTAGACCTCTTTGATAATGTTAATGAATCGCAATCAATATGGGAAAGTGGATTTAAGATTATTTCATTGAATTATCCATGAATGGAATTACTTTTATGTCTATTTGATCTAATTTTAGCAACGAGTGAGTGATCTGTTTCAATCTAAAGTGAAATTTTAGTGAATGGTTGTGATTGTTGAATTAGCACTGTGAATGTATGCAATGGTGTAGGTTATGCTATGGATTGCATCATGCTATGGTTTTGATTAGTTTAAGAAACACTCGTTGTTAAGGTGCATCTCTAGATGCGAGGAGGTTTTATTCATATTTTGTTGTTTTGAAGCCCTGATCTATCTTTTTCTATTTATTTATACCCTCCAATGTAGGTTAATTGATCTAATGCAGTTTGTATCCCTTAATACCAACAAGGCCCCTTGAATATTACAGTTACATTGTCTATTGAGTAACATCAGCATAGTTGAGAACCAACTACCAAGACCTTGGTAGATAGATTACTTTATGTTATCTTTCTTTTTCAGGAGAAATAGGATAGAGATATTTTGCTTAATGTTTTTGTGTTGTTTTGACCATCAACACTAATCATCAAACTTTGTTTTCTTCTTTTATTTTTCTCCTCCTTGCAATCTCTTCTAAAGTGTTTAACATTATCACAATTCCAACATTTAGCATTAAAATTTCCATGAGATTTATCTCCCATGGATTTTAGGTCTATTCTTTTTTTCTTGTTGTCCCACCTCTTTTCTTTCTTTTTTGATCTTCCATGACTTGATAGGGCCTTCTTAGAAGATTTGTAATGTTTTGTTATATCTCTTCTTATATTAAAGTATCCACTACCTAATCCATCTAAATCTTTGAGGAAATTATCCTAGTTCCCAACACCAAGTGATCCCATGAGTATGGTAAAAACAACATAAGAGTCTCACACAAATGATCCTTCTTCTCCTTATTCATAAATCAATTATAATCATATTGTAGATATTCAAATTCTCAACCATAGAATCACCATGATTTGTTCTTACTTGGCATACATCTTCTTTCTTAGGAAAATTTTATTAACCAATGGTTTATCTTGTTATAATTCACCTAGCCTCTTCCAAGGAGCTTATGGGGTAGGTTACTCATGTATATTTAGCAAAAATAATTTTTTTAAGTAGATCATAATTATGTCCTTCATCTTTCTATTCGATAGATCCTATTCAACTTCTGACATTACCAATAATTTAGACCTAGATATAGTAGCCCATAGATCTCTTTGTACATGCATATCCTCCATCTTGAACTTCCACATCTCAAAGTTAGTGGTTGTAAACCTCTCCATATATATCCTTGGTGTGCTTGTGATTTTCCTATGACACTATCTCCTTCTATACAAACTCCCACTCAAACCAATATTAAATCAAAAAACCTTTTCCCCAACACCTAGGACCCAAGGTGATCAAGCTCTAATATCAAATGAAAGGAAGCAAAGGCATGGAATACATTGAACTCACACTAATCTATAAGTAAAGTGAAATTATGCCACCTCTCCTAAAAAGATAACTAACCTATTGATTAGGTTATCTTTAGGTCTAGGGAGTTGAGTCACAACCATGTTGGATAGCTAAGTGGTCAATTATGGTATATTTATGCAAGGGTCATTTCCAGATCTATACCTAGATCAATCTAGTAAATGATTTTTTAACTCTATTAAATCCCTTTTTGTTAATTTTTGTTATGTTTTTTAATTTTATATATCTAACCTAGTTTATTCTAATGCATTGTAAATAAAATATAAAAGAGAAAATGTTACAACAAATATAATAAGACAGCTCGTGGGTTCAATTTAACAACTTTAAATTCTATGCTAGAAAACTTGAGAAATTAAGTAAACCCACAATATTACAACCAAGTTTAGCTCAATCATCAATAATGTAGATGCAAGATTTAAGGGAGTTTACGTAAGGAGTGAAAATAAATATATTAGACTATTGTATTGCATGTGTAAATTTAATGTATTACTTTAGTAACTCAATCAATAGATTTTCATTAACAATCATAAGATTTCCATAAAATAGAAAGCATACAAGAGCAAAGTTAGTGCTAAAAATAAATGAACTTTACAACTATATAAAAAATTAAGTATAGGTTGTCATCCTTTCATAATGCTAGGAGCCTCCTTTTATACAAAAAGGAAAAGAAAAAATATACCCAATTTCAATAGACAATTCTTTACTTCATAATATCCATACAATTATTCTATATTTAGAACATTTTCAAAAAAAATAACTACACCTATTAATAAATTTCTAATTTTTCTTTTTTGAAGTAATTCATGCAAAAATATTGTATTTTCTTCATGAAAAATTCAAAACCTTAGACATTCCTAAAATATATAAAAACTTTATAAACATGTAGTGAGACCCATTTACATTCGTATTCTTCCAAACAAAAAAAAAGTAAAGGATTTCACATTGCTAAAATAACAATGCTACTTTGGTGCCAAATTTTAAATTTAAACATTATTTTGTAACTTTCTATCTCTATTGGTATTCAACATATGCCTTCATGCACTTCTCTAGAATCACCTCATTGGGTCCATCTAGCCATTCCAATGTGAACATATAATCATCAAAATCTAAAGCCTTATCCATTCCTCTATGTTTTTCTTGAGAACTTCTTTGATATCTATAAGTGAAATTATTTTACAATCTCCTTGTACAAGTTCAAGACTTATCACATTAAATAGGAAATATTCAAATTGCACATATGTTATTATATTTCCTTGTGTTCATCTCTAACCCTTGGCATGTAAACACTTATCAAGTAACGTCTAAAAGTAGTGTTTTTTTATATATTTTTGCATAAAATATGACTCCTCATCTTGTAGTATACGTTCTGCTACCAATTGTTCTAAGCTAATTTTATTTATTGACCTTGTCAATGGAAGGTTATCTCCATAGATTATGTCTTCTTTCTTCAATTCCTATGCCTCATTGGTTTGATTCAAAAAAAATTACCAATTTATCCATAGCATGGATTTTTCTTTTCATATTATGTAGAGAGTCAACTTCTTGGTTAGAGATCAAAATTGGAGTGCTAACAAAAGTACTATCTTATTGAGCTATAGAATTTATCAGCCATGGATGTAGCATTCTCGTCAATTCTATCATAGCTTCATCGACTCTAATTGTAGAAAGGGTTATAGGCTTCTTCCTTGGTCTACCCTTTTCTACTTCAAATGTTATTATTGCACTATTGAGAGGTTTGAAAACTAATTTCTCTCTCTTAATTAAATTCAATTTTGACCAAGTTGAAATAGAAAAAAACATTTTGTATAGTGTGACATTAATCTTGGTAACTCTTCTCGTTGTTGTTTCTATTTTTTTCTACTCAAGCATAATTTACTTTTGCTTCTCCTCTTCTTTTTGGTCTTCATCTATTTTATCATTAGATTTGTCTACTTCATATCTTATTTTTTCATCTAGAAGTGTCTATTCAACTTTTTGTTCAGGTTGCCTCAATTAGATTTATTTTGTCATTGTTTCTTCAACTTGACTTGGAGGTGACTAAGTATTTCGTAAAATATGCCATTTTTAAAGTTTTTTTCCTCAAAATCTCTAGTCACCTTATCAATTTTATCTTGTTTTTTGTCGTCAACTTCCTCCTCAACTGATACAATGGGTACCTCAACATGAGGGGACATTACTAGTTACTTTACCAAAAAAGGAATATTCTCAAAAAAAGACCTTGAATCAAATACTACTCTTCCTATCCTTTATGTACCTACATTTATTTTAAGGGTTGTAACTATAGATTACCCCTAAGTAGGCTATCATGATACATCTATTAGATATACTACATGCAATGACTCATAACCAAATCCCAACCTTACTCCAACTTCAACTACCTCATAGAGTGCTTTTGATTCTTCCAAGGATTTTTCAACTTTCTTAAAAGACTTGTAATCTTTAACTTTTTCTTTCTTGGAATTTTTCTTGGCCTTATTGGATTATTTAGCAACAAAATAAGTTGCATCTTGCCTCTTTGTTTTTTTCTCCTTTCCCTTTTCAAATTTTTCTATCTTGGCTTTCAATTATGACAAACTAAAATCTTCCATTTTTCTCATTTTCTTTATAAAAAAAACCTTTTAGTGCTTAGTTTATAGCTAGGAGAGGTTGACTTTCAACATCTTATAAATAATAAACTAGATTTTAGTATATTTCCATCATTAGATAAATTTTAATTATATCTTCCCCAATTCTCATAGCTCTCATATGTTTCAATGTCAACCTACAAAATATTATTCTTCTAACATCTATGTTATCTTAACAACCAATGCAAAAATATTCTATAATAGATACATGGTTGTACTCTAGACTAGACATTCTCTCAACCTTACCTTCTAAATCATGATTGATTTTGGGACTAAATAGTTTGAGATTCATTAAAGATATTTCTTCTTCTGATTATTTTGTAAAAACCACCAAATCATAGGTATATAAACCTAAGGTAAAAGGAAATTATACCCTAAGTTTATGCTTTTTGGTAAACTTTTTATGTACCTCCATAATTTATCTCAAAAAATCTGAAAAACTACATTATCATTATAAAATATTGGAAAAAGAAATGGAATTCCAATGAATCCAACTACTTTCATATAAGTATATTTAGGAAATTGGATAAACCAATGTCCCCTTCGAGATATCAACTATATAGCCTCTGTGGAGAGTCTAAAATTATCGTTCCCATAAACTTTGTTGATTATGGGAAAGATGAAAGCATATTGACTCTTTTAGAATTTGTCTAGGCTTATTTATACTCAATTTGTGGATAATGTTCCCAAACCTTATTCTATCCATCACCTTCCCCTAATGTTCCCATTGTGATTTATCCATGGAAGATTGTATATCTTGCTAGCAAATAAATGACATAATATTTTATTGTAAATTTCTTGTTGTTAAGGATTATAGATAGATATTCATGAACATTATCACTTGCTAATTGAGCCTAATCAATGAATTTAATTTTTTTAAAGGTAATCTTTATGTATTGAAACATCCAAACATGATATAACTTATAATATACTTTAACCATGACTCTATTTGGAAAAGTAGTAACATTTCCAACTTCTTATTGGAAATCTGATTTGGAACTAGATTCTTGGGAATCTTTGTAATGGTTTTTCTCTCCTTGATCAATCACTTCCTATTGAAGTGTTGTGTGTTATCTGCTTCATCTTTCTCAAAGGCATCTACTATCTTTTCTTCTATTGAGCTTATCAAAGGTTCCTTGAATAGAAGGAAAAAATATGTGAAATGGTGGTAGGTGTAATATCCAAGAGGATATTCTCATCTAGATCCCTAGATGTTCTCGAGTTTAAATCATAAGCATGATTATCATGGAAAGCAATTTTTGACCCTATCAACTTTCTCAATCATTCTACAAATTGATAAAGTTACATAATTAATACATATAACATAAAACATAAGCACTTAATTTTTTTAACATTTAGTTTATTGGTTTAGAAAATTAGGTATTTATAAAAATAAAATAGGATTGAAAACCCCTTGAGAATGTGTTTTAATCATCAACAAACTCATAATTGTCATTATAAATTTATATTTTTTAAAACTTGGCAAGTCTAGAGATCAAGTTGGAACTAGGGCATGGAACCTCTACTTTAATTTTGTTAAATCAGGTGCAATTTGTAGATTGGAATTGGAACTTTGAACCATGTTTTAGGTTCTCTATTGATTGTAAACTCTAAATATCCCTTTTTAAGTATGGTGAATCACAGTTAGTGGGATGGATTAAGGATCCAAAATTGGTTTAAAATTCAATTTTAGGTATGATGTTTACAAAGGAATGATTTTTGTAATGTGTTGCAAGGTCTAGAAGGAAAAAAGGGTCACAAACTTAGAACTAGGTTCCAAATTTAAATTTGATTTTAGAGTCCACATAGAATATCTTTAGTGGGGAAGGTGGAAACTAAAAGGAAATGGAGACTTGGACCCATGGTTCCAAGTTCTCAAAGAAACCCAAAGTCTACTTATAATATACTCAATGAGAATGGTAGACACTAGAAGGAAACAAGAACTAGGAACTAATTTCCAAGTTCACTTTAGGACTTGAAGTTTGAACTTTGAAAGGTCAATAGTTATTATGGAGAGCAAGGAATATAAGGTAACAAGAAATTGGAAACATGGTTCCTAGTTCTTAAAGGGACTTGAATTATGGTCTTTACCTAGTAAAAAATCCAGAGTGAGAAGAGGATAAGAATTAGAACTTGGAACTTGGGTTACAAGTTCATATTCAATCTTGAATTTTTCTCTTAAATGATATTTTCAATGGTGTTGCAGAAGCTAGAAAACGGAAGGCATTTAGGAGTTAAAACTAGGTGCTTAGTTCCAAGTGAAAACCAAAGTGCACTTGGGAATTTTTTTAAGTTTGTTTTGAGAATACACATAGGAAAGGTTTAGGTTAATATAGAAACTAAGAACCAAGAGGTATTGAGTTTGAAATCCAAAAAATATTTAACAAAAATCAATCATTTCAAACCATGAACCCTTATTGTAAATAAATCAACACCAAAAAGACCTAAATCAAACCATTAAATGATGACTTAAATACAATTAAACCTACCAACAAAAACCATAAAATTAAAAATACAAGCGATAAAATGATAAAATCCCAATAAAATTTGGAAGTAAAAATATGTTTCAATTAACAAAAGAACCTAAGAATAAAATAAGAATGATACTTTAAGCTTACTTGGAAGTAGTCAAGTAGTTGGAAAGAAATTGGTGAAAAATGAAAAACATGGAAGAAATCAAGATTAACAAGCCCTAAGTGTCCCCTGAGCACAAGAAAATCCAAACACAAAACTTTAACCCTTATTGATCGCAATAAAAAAATTGTTCCTAAGCACTAGGAGTCAAAATTAAAAAATTCAAATTATAGAAATGAGAAGAAATGGGGAAAACGGGTGTATGTGAACCCTACCAAACACACATGCTTGGCCATTAATGAATTCAATTAGGTGGTTTTTGAGTCACAAGAGGTAATTATAATTTGGAACCTAAGTTCCAAGGATCTAATTTCATCTAAGAATTTGGACTCTAACAAAGAGAAGATTCAAAATAAAAATAACAAAAGTAGGAAGCAAGGCATAAAACAAAATTGGAACTTGAAACTCCAAAGTTACAAGGTTCCTTGGGATCCTAAACTCCCAAGAATGCTTTGAGTGTTGGAGTTCTTTAAGAACATGGAACCAATCCTAAGGTACAAAATGGGCCCATAATCTTAAAAATAATGAAAATATTTAGAAAGATGCATAAATCCAAAAAAAAAAAAGATGACGACAAAGATATAAAGGGATCACTAATTCAACAAAATATATAAAGGAAATGGAAAGTACAAAAATGATAAATGATACTATAAATAAAGGGGGTCCCTATTTTTTCCTAAGAAAAAATGTGGAGTGTGTATGGGTATGTGCAGGATCATTTTGCAAAAAAAAAAGTGGCTACCAACCAAAGTTCTTAAATTTCAAAAATAACTAACTATAAAATTAATTCAATAATAGTTCCAACAAGTCAATTAACAATATACTTGATAGAATATAAGCCTTTACATGAATATATGATACATGTATTCTTAGAATTTTGACCCTAAAAATCCAGACTTTTTCATAATTAAATAATAATGGTTAATAATATAATTAAATTCAAAGTAAGCCACTTTTTGGCCTAAAGTCATCAGCCACATACCCTAAAAATACCCATCATATTGCCACTTTTTGGCCCATCATGATCCTGCACATACCCGTATGTAAGATATAACAATGGGGAAACCATTTTGCAAAAAAAAACCCACACTCCAAAGCAACTCAACATATTATTCAATAATCAACGCAATTACAATATTCTTGTAGAATATAAGCCTTTATAGGAGTATCATGAACATGTAAATCTAGAGAAATTTTGATACCATAAAAATACCTAAATTGGAGGATCATGGTGATTAATTAGTGGTTAAATAGTAAAACATAAGCATCATAGTATGGAAAACATCATAAGTATAGGATTGATAACATAAATGGATTGAGGGGGTGGGGATTTGGCTTAATTGGCTAAAGAATCCTATTGTGGGCAAGAGGTCATGAGGTCCAGTCTCCCCCCATCCCTATGGTGTTGGAGGGTGTGTTACGCTAGCATCACCAGTCATGTGAAAAAAATTTACCAAGTGCACTGCAATTTATAGGGACTACTTTATTCCTACTATCTAAAAAAACATAAGTGGATTATAAAAAAACATCATAAGCATGTATAATAAGGATATGGAGCAACATGAGAAGCCAAAGTAGTAAAGAGAAGAGATAAATGATGAGTGGTTAGAAATGCCAAAGGTGAAGTGGGAGAACGATAGATAAAAGATCAACCTAGGTGGGAAAATAAAGGAAAAAGGTAAGGGTAAACAAAGTATAGATATAATAAGACATGTGTGTGAAGCAAGGAAAATAGAAACCAAAAACCCCCCAAGTGAAGAATAATAAGCATGGAACCAAATAAAGAAGGTGAAATGAGCTTGTAATAAACAAAACAACAAGGTGTAATAAAAAATGCCAAGGTTTCAAAATAAATATGGAAAATGAAAGAAGAAAAATGAAATTAGTGGTGCTCATGTACCATTGAAAACTTGGGAGAATCAACCTTTTTCTCCAAATGATCATGGTTTATCTAATTCCAATAAATCATCAACATCCCAATAGAATTGTCAAATTTATCTTCATTTTCTTGGGTTTCTTGTTCATCTTTGCTTACCTTTTATATTACATATATTTCTTAAAATTGTATTCCTTCATGCTAGGTATAAACACTTGGTCAACAAGTGTAATATTAGGCATATCCTTTCTTGCCTATGTTTCTTATTTCTTGACTTGTTTCTATGGTGGAATTATGGGAATTTGGTGTACCACAACTTCTTGGTTTGATCTCCAATTAGTGTTTTCACATAGAAGTCATCTAGTATGTTTTGAACCTTTGTTATTTTTTTCTTTTATTTTTTCCTATATTTGAATCTTCTTGTTTATATTTTGGTACATGATTTTCAACTTTAGGCTCTTTAATTTTTTTGTAATACCTTCACCATCCCATCTCTTTTTAATTCATTTTATGTTGCTTATAAAATGGTATCCCATATGCATTATGAAGATATTTTTCACTATGGTATGGAGCTTCCTTGAGAGTAATTGTAAATGTGCCTAAAGTAAAATGTCATAACTTTGCAAGGGGTCAATATACATCTCAATAAATCATAAAAAAACTCCCTTTATGAATGCTCTTTACACATTAAATCACAATAAAATGTACAACTTATAATTTTTCCAACAATGGCCTACCATGTAAAATGTACAAACCTGCCAAAAGGAGTAATAACATGGCATAATACAAGTATTTGTTTAATTATGGTTGTGATTGGAAATCTAATGTATGAATTTATAACACATTAAATTCATTTTTAATGGTATGCCATAATGTGCATAAGATTTTGGTTCCATATCATTTGCCACCAAGAAGTCTTTTGTGCATGTACATTGTGTTGGTCTATAGGATCTATGAGTATATCCTCAATGAGTGTATCATTTATCTTCTGACAATATAAAATGAGCCATAATGGTTATTTGTGGAATCTCCTCCTCAAAAATGGTAATCAATGAAGTGGTAGAAGGGGTGGGCAGTGCCTTCAATAGATCCCACAAAGGTATGATCATGTGATATGTCTATATTTTTAATATGACCATGTGATATGTCTATATTTTTAATATGACCATGTGATATGTCTATATTTTTAATATGATCATGTGATATGTCTATATTTTTAATATGATCATATCAACCTCATGTGTCTCATGTATCCCAATATTATTTAAATTATTTAGAAATATATTTGTGTATATTTTCAATTGACTAATAGGAGGTGCAACTGATGAATTTTCATTTTCATTAATAGGTATGAACATGGAGATGGGTAGCAAAAAAGTGGTCAAACTTGCATTTAAGGCATAGTGAAATCTCTCTCCTATAATAATGAATAAGCCTTAATATGTATGCATTATGGCTTAGTAGGGTTAGTAAATACAAAACCATAACACATATATCTTATAATCCATTTGTGTTATTTTAAATTATAACAATGTTTTTGGTTGATTTGGATTTTTTTGTATTGTTTATACCACATGTGATATATAATATTTTCATCTTACAACTCATACACGTTATATAAACATACACATGTTACAACAAATACATGTTATATAATGTGCTTGTGTTACAATATATGTGTATTATATAACACACTTATGTTACAATAAGTGTTTTCTATGTGTGTTATAATTTAAATTATGGAAATCTCACCCATTAGGCTTGTATTTCGAATCCTAAGGGTTGAACCTACATATTAGGCTCTCGAATCTATGTTTTGAACATAGAATAGCATGTTCAAACTTCCTCATCATATTTTAGAATGAAATTATATAAAACCATAAATAAGACATCAATCTACTTCTTAGCTTTCTAAATCTAGACACATAAAATTGTCCTAACATTGAATTCCATACTAATATTTCATCATCATTAATTAAATAAATAATTATATTGTTTAATTAATCTAGTTCATCACCAACTAATTAAATATATTTATTTAGTCTAACCCAATTTCACATATAATTAAATTATTATTATTTAAGTACCTCAATTTTTCATCTCACATGTAATTAGCTCAAATTCTACCTCACGTCTAATTAAATAATAATTTTATTACTTCAATTTCCCCTTCACATAGATAATTAAATTAAATAATATTTTATTATTTAATTTACATATATTTCATCCATCATTTCCATAAATAAATGACCAATTAATTCCTTTTCCTTCCAATTTTTGGTTGAAACCAATTATTTATAACTTTTTCTATTTTTAGTCAAATAATCTCATCCTTTCATCTTGAAAAAATTAATCATGACCATCTATCTTCTCCTTGATCCAAGGAAATTCCTCTCATTTGTTATCCATCATTGATTTTCCAAGCAAATCCCCACTATTTGAGCTTCCTCCCTAAAATTATGAATGGAGGTGCAAGTTCCCCTCAACCCATCAATCACCCCTTATAGGTACGTGTTGCAAAATTTCTAGAGAAAATACTTGAGCAACCATATCCCATCCATTGAGAAAATCCACTTGCAACAATGAAATGTAGTACGTTATCTTTTTTCTTATCTTTTTTCTTTTCTTTTTTTAATTTTCATTGTGCTTAATCTAAGGTGAGGAACAATAACCATTTTATTCTTTCCATAGTTTGAATAAATTAATATGCATTTTTATTTTCTTTTAGTGATGCCTTCATATGCCTCAAATACATGTGTCGCTTTCTTCATGTATTTGTTTATCCAAATTTTAAAAAAATGTGATTGCTCTATGCTTCTCTACATATTGAAAAAAAAAAAGTTTTGATTATTTTTGTGGAAGTTAGGTGACATGCATGCTCAGTGGTTGTTTTAGGTAGTATTTACTTTGAAAATCACAAACATACATATAATAAAGATAAATATAACTTGTACAACCTACTCTTAACTATATTTTCATGATTAGTTGTAAAAAGTATAATGAAAAAAATGGGGAAGTGCACAACAAATGCTATGTTATATTTCAATGATCAAATAGAAATAATTTTTTGTATGATCATGTTTGATCCTCTTGATATGATCAAACTAGGTTCAAAGAACTACAATTTTTGTTCTTATCACATCTTCAAATGTTGAGTGTGGGCATTTTGAATTGCTTGTCAAAGTTTATGTTTCACTAGTTTCAAGAAAACATGGCCACTTTTGGCCCCTTATTTTCATTTGCTTACATTAATGCCTTCAACTTTAATTAGGTTGTTATTAATGAGATCGTGTGCCTTATTTTTAAGGCTAATGCAAGATTGAGTATAACGACCTTTTACTCAATGAAAATTATAAAATTATTTATCATTATGTGTCATAAGAAATGGTTTATTGGGATATAATGGACAAGTGGTAGAGAAAATTATTTTAGGCCAGTACTCAAGAAACTCGAAGAACATTGTCCATGTATTCTTAAAGCTTAGTAAACTATCTAAGAGCATTTGGTTTGAGTCGAAATAAAAAGTATTAGTATTAGAAACTTGAAGAACACTTTATTTCATGTAAATACCCTTACAAAAGTTGTTTGAATGTTTATACTGTGAAGGAAATGAAACATTTCGACTTGATGGACCATATTTGAAAACATTTATTCCTTTTCTTGAATTGGTTTAAGTAATGCCTTAGTAAAGAGATTTTAGAATTCAAAATCACATAAGGGAGTAACAATATTAGAGAATAAGGAATGAAATCATATAAAATAATTACTATTTTTTTTATCCTTGGGCACACTCAAATAGATTTTTAAAAAGTGTAGCTCGGAACCATGTTAATTTTGAATTTATTTAATAGGAACACCTTAGTTAAATCATCTTAGTTAAATCATCAAATTTGTGAATAGACCCTTGAGGAAGTGAAAAGACCTACTAAATAACATAGTCCTTTAAGGATTGTAGAAATATCTTATCCTTGTATAAAAATTCTACACATGTACCAATAAAAGAATCTCTCAAATGTGTGTTTACATAAAAAATTATGGTGCCACAAATCCTATAGAGAGAGGGTGTATAAAAATCTCATATGGTAGTGGTGTACTTATAACATCCCTCAATTCCTCACTATCTCTTTCATTTGGTCTTGCACCAATTCTCTTTTCTACTTTATTTATCTTGTGGATTGGTACATCTAAGGTGGAAGATGGAAGGATAACAAGTGAAGATTGAGGACCATATAGGAATGGGTGTAGGAAGCAAGGGTATGGAGGTAGTGATAGGTTAGGAAAGAGACATGGAAAAGGAGAGATACTTGAGATTATTATGGATGCAATTGACAATATGAAATGAGGGATAGGTGTAGCATGAGACGATAGTAGATGTAATATTGACATGACTAAGAGGGGTAATAGTAGGTGAGATAGTAGTAAAAGATATAAATATAGAGGTGCAATAAGTCATGAATAATGTGTGAAGCTAGGAAGAAGTTCATAAGGAGGAGAGATGATAGGGAAAGGATAAACATATGTAGGAGTACACTAGAGTGAAGTATGGATGGCACTATTAGAATGAGCAATGATAGCAAAAGGAGTAATAGTGGAAGATAGGTCAATGGTAGAAGTGGAAGAGATAGTAGATGAAGCAATTTTAGCACTAACCATTTGTATCAACTCTAATCTAAATAGTTTATTAATGAACACATTGTAGAGCATATCATCTAGTTGTATTAGAATTTCCATGTTAGAAAACTAGCAAACTCATTTACAAAAAATCTTGGTTGTCCACATGAACATAATGATCATAAATCTCATTATTGTTCTTGACACAAACATTATGACAAATCTCAATTTCGTTGGATTAGGTATTCATGTGTTAGGGTTTAAATGAGCACTCTTTAATCAAAGATTAGGATTGTGAGTAGTTCATGGCATAAACAAAAGATAGGAAAACAAATCTTAAATTCTGATACATTTTAATTTTTGAAATGGTCATGATACATATCATATCTTAAAATAAAAAAAACCTAGTGGTATAGCTAAGATTGGGTAGGATTGATAAAGAGAGATATCACAAGAAGACTCAAAACAAAGGCGCAATCTAAATGCAATAAAACACAAGAATGGGAAGAGAATTAGATCTAGAAATGAGATTAAAAATAAATAAAAATATCTTTGCTTGAATTAATAAAATACATACACTTAAACATTAATCAACCTAGAGTAATTAATAACAATTATGTGTGAATAATTCAATTTAATTAATATTAAGCTAAGGAACTAAATGTGATGTGAATAGAAATGCATAACTTAATGACTAAAGATAAAAATTAATTTGATAAAAATAAAAAGTATATAGAAATTGATATAGATATGTAAATTTCAACATTATAATTAAATGAAATTTTCATTTTAGCTTTTTTCATAAATAAAATTGGAAAAAATTTAATTCCAAATAAGAGATGCATGCGCTAGTCTTTGTTTGAGGGATGCATGATTTTTTATTTAACTCCACCAATTAAATATAGTTATACTTACACTTTTTCTCTATAATTCCATTGAATTTTGAGAACAAATCTATTAAAATGTTAGAAAGGTAAACTGTAAAGGTCAATTAGATTGTATAACACTTTAAATGTATTATATTCAAGAGAATAGACAATTGAGGCTAGGGTTAGAAACCAAAATTATAAAGGCCCTATCCATGTGTGTCTACATCACAAAGATTTAAATCAAGAAGAGGAACATATTGCATAGTTTGTTTATCTAAATTTGAAGATGGAGAGAACATTAGACTTTTGTTCAATTGTAAACACAATTTTCCTAATCCCGAGCGAATAAGCAATCTGCATCCACCAAAAACAGTTTGGCTTGGTTTTCATTCATTTTGATTTGATTTTAGTTTAATGTGACATTTTCAGTGTTGCGATCAGTTTTCAAAGTCAAATTCAAATCCAATTGTAGTGGTCATTTATTGATACCAGTTTGAGCTGTATTTGAAGTTTACTGCCTAATTCATCTTGGAGGTTATTGATTTTATTTCAAAAATAAATAAATGCGAAATATTTTATTCCTTGCAAGAATGAAAGGATTTAATGTGAAAATGCAAATTTAAAGAGAAAAAATCTCACGCAGCCAAGGAACGTGAAAAGGAATATTTTATTTAAAACATTTTTTAAAAATGGCAAATTGGTGTTGAAGAGATTAATGCCCACGTAGCCTCTTGGAATTCCATAAAGTAGATAAAAAATAAGGTTATGGGAAGAATACAAAGAGACTTACACTGTGTAAAAGATTGGGATATTTGAAATAAATAAAAAATTACAATACAACTTGAGTTTTGAGAAAGGTGGCGGCATTTATCAACATCTATCGGTCTATAGCATGTGCAGCAGCTTTTCTTGACTTATTTGTAATGCCCATTGGGCTTATTAAATATGTAGCTATCCTTTCTTGACTTTCAGGTTTTGCATTTAGTTTTATGGTTGAGTTATTGGTCATTATGGTTGTGTGCCATAACTCCCTTGTAAATCTGGTTCTCTATATAATAGATGCCCTGCCTCTCATCTTCTCAAGGCAATTTGGGGCTTTGGTATGTTTGCTTGTTTTGTGATTAGCAGATCACTTTGTTTGTTTATTTTGCCTTCATCTGGTATCAGAGCCAGTTTAAAAGAAAGCCACCAAAAATCGTAGGAGATTCAAAGTGCAGTATCTCAATGACTTGAAGTTTGTAAACTGCTTGCATAAAGGAAGATCGCTGGAGAGAAGTGCTGATTGAAGATAGCAGTGAAGGGTAACTGTTGTGTTTGTGTTTTGTGTTTCTGTAGGTTGAAAGAAGGCGTGCAGGAGAAAATCAGAACGGCTGTTTGATAGAGGCAGCGCCTGAAATCTGGTTGAAAGAAGCAGCGACTGGAATCTCTTCATGTAGACTGCTGAAGGAGAAAGAGAAACTTGCTTATCACCATTGCCCGTGGAAGGAGGCGTTCAAGCTGAGATTATCTTGCTGACTGTAATTGCTGTATGTAATTTGTGGAGCAGCAGGAAGAGGTGTGCAGTGCGCAGCAGGAGAAAGATGCGTGTGAATTCTTCTTTCTCTAAAATACACGCAAACAGTCAAAGCCTCATCTTTTAATTCTTTAATATTAAAGTTTTAAGA
Source organism: Sequoia sempervirens (assembly GCA_007258455.2). Lineage (NCBI taxonomy): Eukaryota > Viridiplantae > Streptophyta > Pinopsida > Cupressales > Cupressaceae > Sequoia > Sequoia sempervirens. The sequence goes on from VDFB02278031.1 coordinate 58,747, forward strand.
GTTTTTATGAGGAGCACGTGAAAGTCATATCTCCATTTCTTTTTAAAAAAAAAAAGAAATCCAAAGTTTTATCAAATTTTTAAGCTTAGAAAATTTTATTTTCAAAGTGATATAATTGTTTTTGAAAATAATTTTTTAGTGCTAAATCAATATTGTGTAATTAAGTGTATTATCGGTTGCAACGGACACTTAATCTCAAAATAATCAATATAATATAAAAATCTTTTTGCGTGTGGGTCCTATTTGAAAGGACAAGGGGAGTATCTATTTGCAAAGATCTCTCTGAAACTTGTGTTGAACTTTTGGGTCATTGTGCACATTTTTCATGGCAAACATGGCAGGAAATGTTATGTCTAACATGCTAATTCTTGTATTTGAAGGAGATAACTTTACATGTTGGTGTACTAGGATGCAAACCTTACTCAAATCTAAAGATTGGTGGGAAATTGTACAAGTAGGGTATGTAGAACTAGATACAACTGCATTTAATGCATTAAATGATCAACAAAAAAGAGAATACAAAGCAAGTATAAAGAAGGATAATGAAGCCCTATTTTTTATTCAAGGTGCAATTAATCAAGCTATTTTTCCTAGGATAAGTGGTGCTATTCATTCTCAGCAAGCATGGAAAATATTGAATAATGCATATCAAGGTGCGCAAACTGCAAAATTACAGACAATGAGGAAAAATTTTGAGAACATAAAGATGACTACTAGTGAATCTGTGAATGAATTTCTAACAAAGGTAGAAGGTCTAGTAAGTCAAATGAAAATTTTAGGGGAAGATGTAGATGACAAGCATGTCATTGAGAAAATTTTAAGGAGTTTAATTTCTAAATTTGATGGTGTGGTTTCTACAATTGAGATTTCCAAAGATCTCACAACTATGCACATAGATGAACTAAGTGGAATATTGTTAACTGCTGAAGAAAGGATGAAAAGTAATGAAGAAGGTCTAGAACAAGCATTTTCCTCTAAAGCAAGCATAAGAGGAAAAAGAAACACATTTTTTAGGAATCAAAATAAAAATGAATACAAAGGTGAATCCAGTAATTTAGAGGAAGAGGTAATAATTTTAGAGGAAGAAGTAGCAACTTCAGAGGTACTGGAAGAGGAAGAGGTAGAAACAATGGGGGAGACTATGATAAAAAGAATGTCCAATGCTTTCATTGCAACAAGTTTGGACACTATGCATCAGACTGTTGGAGTAAACAAGGTGAAACAGAAAAAAGAAATGCTCATAGTATAGTTGAAAATAAACAAAATTTGTTTATGTCTTGTTTTAATGCAAATGCCAATGAAAATAATGTTTGGTATATTGATTATGGATGTTCTTCACATATGACATCTAATGAGCATTTATTTGTTAATTTGGATGAGAAACATCAAAGTATAGTAGTACTAGGAGATAATCAATCTCATGGAAGCAAAGGAAAAGGTACAATTGCAGTTACCACAGAATATGGTGAAGTTAAACATATCAATGAAACACTATTGGTCCCAACACTAAAAAAGAATTTGTTGTCTGTTGGACAAATGCTAGAACAAAATTATCAAGTAACTTTTGATAAGAATGAGTGCATAATAAGAGACAAGTTAAAAAGGAATGCAGTTGTTGCAAGAGCAAGGATGACAAGTGATAGGATGTTTCCTCTTCATTTCACTCATGGAAACCAAGCATTGAGGTCTAGTGAAATGAATGAAAGTAAAATTTGGCACCAAAGATACGGTCACCTCAGCTTTAGTGGGTTAATTTTACTAAAGAGATTCAAAATGTTTGAGGGTCTACCTTTCATTGAAAATACAAAAGAAGTGTGTGAAGAATGTGTTGTTGGCAAACAACACAGAGTTAGCTTTCCAATTGGTAAATCTAGTAGAGCTAAGCAGCATCTTGAGATAATCCATACGGATTTGTGTGGTCCTATGGAAACACCTTCTTTGAATAAATCTAAGTACTTTCTAACCTTCATTGATGATTACTCACCTCCATTGTCTGACCTTATCACTTTGGTAAATACATCAAAGTGATAAGGTCAGACAATGGAGGTGAGTACAAATCAAATCAGTTTCTAGATTTTTGCAAAAATCATGGAATCAAGAGAGAGTTCACTACTTCCTACACTCCACAACAAAATGGAGTTGCTGAAAGGAAGAATAGAACCATTGTTGAAATGGCAAGGAGTATTATGAAAGAGAAGAATTTAGATAAAATGTTTTGGGCAGAAGTAGTATGTGCAACAGTGTATCTTCTAAATAGAAGTCCTACAAAAGCAGTTAAAGGAATGACTCCTGAACAAGCATGGTCTGGGGTAAAGTCAAGTGTTAATCACTTGAGAGTATTTGGTTGTGTTGCTTATGCACACATACCAAAAGAAAAAAGGTCTAAGTTAGATGATAAAGGCCTAAAATGTATTTTTATTGGGTATGGATCCGAAAATAAAGCATATAGATTGTATGACCCAATAGGAAAGAAGCTTGTTATAAGTAGAGATGTGGTATTCAATGAAGCAACAGAATATAGCAAGGAAAATGAAACAAAGGGAAAAGAGATCATGATTGATGAATTTGAAGAAGGAGAAGACAAAGCAAATGAACCTGAGTCTTCTAGTATAGGAGCAAGAAGGTATCAAAAATATCAAAGAAGAACAGAAAAGAATAATCCATCAACTCTTATGTTGGATTCGAATTTTGAGAAAATGACAACAAGATCACAAGCAAAAGTGAATTATGCTTTGATGACTCAAATCATGGAAAGTAATGAACCACAAACATTTGAACAAGCTCAATAAAAAGAAGAGTGGGTTGAAGCAATGCATAGTGAGATAGAAACAATTGAAAGGAACGACACATGGGATTTGGTTCAGCTACCTCCTGGTAAGGAAATTGTTGGTACAAGATGGGTGTATAAAACTAAATATAAATATGATGGAAGCATTGATAAGCATAAGGCTAGATTGGTAGCCAAAGGATACACTCAACAAGAAGGTATTGATTACACTGAAACATTTGCACCTGTAGCATGCATGGATACTATCAAATTGGTTTTGGCTTTGGCAGCTCAGCAGAGTTGGATAGTTTATCAAATGGATGTAAAGAGTGCTTTTTTGAATGGATATATTGATGAGGAAGTGTATGTTTCTCAACCTAGAGGTTTTGAAATACCCTCTAAAGCGCATTATGTTTACAAATTAAAGAAGGCCTTGTATGGTCTTAAGCAAGCACCAAGAGCATGGTATTCAAGGATAGACTCATACCTACTGCAGAAAATTTTCTTAAGAAGTCAATCAGATCCAAATCTTTATATTAGAAGCTCAGACAAGGATATTTTTATCTTAGTTCTCTATGTTGATGATCTTATCTACACTGGGAACAATTCAGCTTTATTTGCAGAGTTTAGAGCGACTATGGTTGCTGAATTTGAGATGACAGATTTGGGATAGATGCACTATTTTCTTGGTATAGAAGTATGGCAAAACAAAGATGAAATATTCATGTCTCAGAAAAAATATTCTTCAGACATCCTACAGAAATTTTAGATGAATAGTTGCAAACCAGTTGCAACACCTATTAAAGTTGGACTTAAATTGTCTAGCTTAGATGTGTCAGATCTAGTGGACCCTACTCTATATAGACAGTTGATTGGTAGTTTGATCTACTTAACTACTACTCGACCAGATATCACTTATGCAGTGAGCTTGGTATCTAGGTTCATGTCAGAACCTAAGCAAACACATTGGAATGCAGCTAAGAGGATTCTTAGATATGTCAAAGGGACATTGAGTTATGGACTCAAATTTCAGCATTCAGAGGATAGCAAGTTGGTTGGTTATACAGATTCATATTGGGCAGGCTCCACAGATGACCGAAAGTCTACTTCTGGTTACGCTTTCAGTCTTGGTTCAGCAGTTTTCTCTTGGAAGTCTAAGAAACAACTGTCTCACTTTCTACAGTAGAGGCCGAGTATAAAGCCGCAACATTAGCAGCTTGCCAAACTGTGTGGTTGAGACGACTACTAGAGGATTTACACCACATACAAACTGGACCTACATTGTTGTATTGTGACAACAAGAGTGCTATACAAATGACAAAGAATCCAGTATTTCATAGCAGGACCAAACATATTGAGATTCAACACCACTACATCAGAGAATTGGTTCAACAGGGATTGATTGAGATTGTGTACTGTAGTACAGAAGATCAGCTAGCAGATATTTTCACAAAGTCTCTAGCTCGTGAAAGGTTCCAAAAACTCAGAAATCTACTTCATGTTCTTCCCAATGGTCATTATGGGGGTGAATGACAACATTTATCAACATCTATAGGTCTATAGCATGTGCAATAGCTTTTCTTGACTTATTTGTAATGCCCATTGGGCTTATTAAATATGTAGCTATCCTTTCTTGACTTTCAGGTTTTGCATTTAGTTTTATGGTTGAGTTATTGGTCATTATGGTTGTGTGCCATAACTCCCTTGTAAATCTGGTTCTCTATATAATAGATGCCCTACCTCTCATCTTCTTAAGGCAATTTGGGGCTTTGGTATGTTTGCTTGTTTTGTGATCAGCAGATCACTTTGTTTGTTTATTTTGCCTTCACAAATTCACTTACCATTAGTTCCATTGTATGTTTTTTATTAAATAAGCAGGTATTAAAGAGGGCCTTGATCCCTTTTACAATGATAAAGATATAGCAAAAAGACCAGAGAAACAACAAAAGCACAGTGAGACAACAACCAACTAACAAGCAGAACAACAATAGACCAACCTAAAATAGAGCAATACAAGCTAGAACCACCTCCCACCAAGTACAAAGTCAAGGTGGTTTAAAAAATTGTTCCATGGATTTCTGCTTTATTGTAATAGAAGGATTCCTCTCCGCAAATCTTTTCATCTTTTTTTTTTGCAAAGAGAAGACACAAAACCATTAACTTGACCAGCTAAGCCCAAGGTGTCAACAAAGCAGACCACCATTGGTAATGGCGATTCATGTTGAATCTCTTGAGAAGGAACCAAAGGCCAAATAATAAAATCTAGGTGTGGCATAACTTCTAAGAAAGACTCCTAGTGTTTAATCAAAGTAAGAAAAGAAGCATCTAAAAAGTGATCATTTCTAAGTTGTGTCAAAGGGGGAAGGGGAATACCCTCAATTAAGTCGAGCAAAGCTTTATTCACAAGGAGATAAGAAAAGACCTCTACAACAAACATATAGAGCAAAGGGGCAAAAGAGGGCATCCCTAATGGATGGAGCGAAAGAAAGCTCAAAGCTATTAGAAATTTTGTCATTGATAAAAAGGTAAGTTGAAGCATAAAAAAAGCTAGAACATAACCAATTTAAAAAAACTACTCAATATGATCAAAGACCTTAAAATCTAAATTTAACTCTAACAATGCAAAGGAAATTTATTGAACATAGATGGAACAAAATTGCTTAAACAGAATATATGGACAATATGTAATTCTTGTTTATCCTTGTGTGCATTCTTTCAAAAATTGGACTGCTCAGCACAAACTTTTTCAAACATGGAATAAAGTCTTGAAAAGATTTTGATTGTATTTTACACAGTCACGGCACCACCAAATTTAGGACCTGGTTTGAAATGTGTTCGATTATGCGGATGGAGAACTTCACAATTAACTACTGCTGAGGAAATTTCTAGAAGTTTCAGAGACAGTTAGGATAAACAGAAAAAAATCAGTTAAGAAAACTCATAACTGCAACCAACGAGAAGGCCCAAGTTTTCTGGACAATTCATTGTAAAATCCTGCGCGAACAGTACATTCTGGTTGCCATTCCCGCCCTCATATCCTTCAATTTGGAACAGTTAAAAGGCATTACCAGCTTGAGCATTTCCTAAAGATTGATTCTTGTGACAGGAGCCAGAGGAGGCAGGAAATTTTTTCCATAGCTTTTCGTCATAAAATAAGTTCCAGAGAGTAAGATGATGGCACTAAAGGCTGGGATAACAGCGTTGGCATCAGGGGCAAAGAAGTACTTATCCACCAGTTGCTTTAGTTATGCTCTTATGGGAATGAGATTACATGAGAAACTTATGTACAACGTGGAGAAATTAGATTGGATGAGAAAACGAGGGAAGAATCCCCTGCCTAGAGAAGTGCTCATTAAGTGGGATGCGGAAGACTCTGGAGTGGCCCTTCCTCCGCCGCCTACCCTGCGAATCTTTGAAAATGTCCAAAAATATCTCCATGAACGTGGATTACATGATGAACTCATCACATTCTTTTACGGCTATGGATGTGTTGTCTTTCGGCAGCCTGGTGAGGGCAGGGAGGGAATTACTTATTTTAATGAGGCTGATAAAAATGCTGTTTACAGAGAAATGTTGAAGAGTGTATGCACCTCTATAAGGGGTGAGATTCTTCCTCCAAGAATTTTTTTTATTTCAGCTAACAGAGATTTTACTCGCGCTTTGTGCAAGTTGAAAGAACGGCGTTACCCCATTGTTGTTGCCCAAATTAATGACAATGGTGAGTTGTTGGAATGGCCTGAAATGTCCTCTCTGAATAGGAAGAATTCAGAAGGAAATACTTGTGCATTTGAATCTAGAGCTAAGGACCACATAAGGGCCTCAGATGGCCAAATTGAGAAATACTCAGAGCCAAATGCTTGTGAAAGTGAGTCGGATGTTAAAGGGAAGAAGATTTCAGAGCCAAATGCTTGTGAATGTGAATCTTCACTAAAAAACCTAACAGAGGCCGCTTTAAATGTGGAGCCAAAGAAGAATTTAGAGCCAAATACTAGTAATGAATTTGAATCAGCTCCGATTTTGGAAGGAAAGAAGAATTCGGACTCAAATACTAGTGATGAATGTGAGCCAGCACGCGATCATGAAACCAAGGCTGTCTTGAATGTGGAACACTGGAAGAACTCAGAGCCAAATACTTGTGAATTTGAGTCCGCTTCAAAGGATCAACCAGGGGTTGCCTTGGCTGCCAGACCGAACAAGATGAAACTCAAGCCACAACTTTTGGGCATATTCTGGGATTTAGAAACCTGTAGCATCCCAAAAGGAGTACCTTATGATGCCATTGCAGTTAACATCAGAAACTTTCTGATTAGCCAGGGAAGAAATCAAGAGATAAGCATTTTCAATGTTTATGGAGATATTTCTACTGTTTGCCCCTCCTTTATAGAGGCCTGCAACAAGACTGGTATCAGCATGATTGATAACAGAGAACTTTCAGTTATGAAAGCCATTGTGGCGGATATGTTAATGTTTTCTATTGACTACCCTTGTCATTCCACGGTTCTTTTGATTTCTGGCATAGACTATCTAGAATTTTGTTCTGTTTTGAATTCTCTGGAAGTAAACAGTACCGAGACTCTTATTGCTGTTCCTGACTTGAAAAGAGTAGACTATTCACTGGATCGTGATTATTCTGCCTGGGAATGGCCTCAAATGGTCACGGCGAGCCATGAGGTAAATGAACCCCAACCCTAATTCGACATTACCAATTTGCTCTGTAATAAATTTTAGCCATTGAAATGTAATTTTGACATGAAAGACACAAAATAAGTGACATCTGACATATTTTTCCAGTTGCAAGTTTGTCAATGGTGCCTACTGCCATGATAAGAGTAAAGTTGAAATTATTCATAAAGATGAAAAATGAAACAATTTGAGGCCTTCACTTCTTTTTATTTAGTTACATGCTGCAAAGCTATATATTTATTTTCATTATTTTCTGTCTTTCCCGGTTAAGGAGGAAATTTCTTTAAAAAAAGTAGTTGTTTCTGCAAAACTTAATATATCATTTAAGGAATTTGAATTGAACCTGTGCAGCTATGCAACAATACAATAAGAACTTGAACTTTTAACAATATCTAAATTAAAATTTTGGTTTAGATTAATCAAGCTTTGATCTTTTCAAAGATTTGAAAATCTGCTGCAAATTTATTGTAGTGTATTTGATGAACAATATGTTCAGTAATCTTTTCAAAGATTTGAAAATCTGCTGCAATTTTATTGCAGTGTATTTGATGAACAATATGTTCAATTTTCCAAATGGAAGCGCATTTGAGGTTATTACAGTTTTTTAATGAACCGTGGGGATTTCTTTTTAAAATATATATATACAGACCAAATTGAAGCTCTTTTTATGGGGTTTTCAAAAAAACAGAATCTTATACCAAATTGAGGCTGTTTCTATGTGAATAGATTGAACATCAAGAATTTCTGGACATTGAAAATCATTTCTATGGACATTGTTTGCATGTGTTTCAGATAGTTAATCATAAATTTATTGACTTGTTACTGATTTTGTGTTGTTTTTTCATTTTTCTTCTGTGTCAGTTGGTTTTTTTATTTTTTCTGTTGTCCCAGTCCTCATGAAATTTGTTCTCTTGCTTTTGGCCATGCTATTGTTAAAGAAGTTTGGATCCTTCCAAAAACTCACTTTTATCAAAGATCAAAAACATATACAAAGTGTCACAAATGATACATTCAAATCTGTGTTCAATCAACTACACTTTTAAATTATATGATTTGCTTATTCTTCAACATGGTTTTGAATTTCTATTAATTAATAAGTATGATCCTATGTGCATCTTAAGTTTTGAATAGACATTGTTTGTCTTTTATTGAACTGTAATTATTAAATCGGATTCAACTTTTTGTCTTTGAAAATTTTACCATTTAAAATTTACAATCAATGCTTTTGACCTGTTCTTGCTTTTGATTTTAAATTTTCTTCTCTTTCTAATTTCATCTATCTAGAAGTAATAGTTTATTTTCTCTTTTCCATCTTTTGATTTGCTTTTGACCTACTTTCTTTCCTAACTTAGTCAAATATGATATGCTTATTTTTAATATGATTTTAAATTTCAATTAATTAAAAAAAAGATCATACGTACATCCTAAATGTTGAATAGACATTCCTTGTCTTTTCTTGAATTGTAATTATTAAATCCAATTTAATTTTCCTTCTTTAAATTTTTTATCATTCAAAATTTCCTATCAAAACTTTTGACTTGTTTTACCCTTAATTTTCAATTTTGTAATTATTTTATTTCGTCCCTCCAAAAGAAATTGTTTATTTTCTCTCTTCCATCATTTATTTTGCTTTTGACCTGCTTTCTTTCCGAAGTCTGATCTTGCATTGTTCAAACAAAAACTCTATACTAAATTTTCATCTAAGGGTTGTAGCAATTTCAGTAAGAACTTCTTTGAGCTCAAATGGCTGCTTCAAAAGTTAACACTACATCTCTACAGAGAAAAACATTAAAAAAAAATAAAAATTGGGACACAAACATTCATTTCTAAGAGAAATTGATGTATTAGCTGAGCCAAGTTAGGAAATAGGCCAAGGATCAAAAGATAAGCACACCCATAACATGCATAGTTAAAGAAGACCGAGGATAAATATCTTCCAAACTGATTTCTACTATCCAAAAATAGCTCTGCTTCTACCACATAAATTTTGCTGAAGGAAAAATATGTAATCCCCCTTTCCTGCACTCTATTTACTTGCCCTGTTTTTACTCCTTAACCGTGATTTCCTCTTTTTAAAGTTTCAAATTGTAGATATCACTACGTGCAATGAAAAGCCACTTTGCTATAAGTAACAATATTCAACTGTAACATTCCTAACTACTTTCTAGATAGTTGGAATGAGTTTTTCACAGTTCATGAGATTGATGCAAGCTTTTGGATTCAATTGTGTATGTTTTTGTGTCAACGTTTCGGATCACGCTCAGTGATCCATCATCAGGAAGAGGAACGCAGATTTTTTACCTGATTGGGTGCCACATCCCTTGTTGTAGAAGGGTGAAAAAATAATTTAAAAGGTGTAACATCCTCACAAATTCTATATTTTAGTTGTGGTAAACGATGAAATTGTAATCACACTTGATTTTTTGAATGGGATATAATGATATCTTAACCATTAATTGTTATATTTGCTAAGAAATTAGAAGGTTATCAACTAATTGATTATGTTTTAGTTTATGTCATGATGATATATGTGCATGTATGTTATCTTTTGGACTAATTAGGTACTAATGTTCTTGCAATGACGTGTGTGAGAAACTGATATGGTTTTAGAGATGCAACAATGTGAACTTGGTGATTCTATCTCGAGAATAACTTTGAAGCAATTTAACCTACCTATATATCTTTGAGATCAAGTCACACTAAATGGATCTTCTAATTGTGAATCCTCACTAGATATAAGTTGGACCTTAATCCTTAGCCAATCACTACACTCTAGAATGGTAGTCAAGTAAACCGCTTACCTCCTCCTAGACATTTTATAAGAGTTATCGATAGTGGCTCAATAGATTCTTCAATTATGTTGACTGAGTGTCGCTAACCCTACTCCAAGAATTGATATATTATATCATCTAACTACTATGATGTAATAATAATATAAAATATAATTGGTTATGTTGACATAAAAATAAAAATAATAATTTTAAATATGAATACCTTAATATATGTATATGTACACACACACATCCAAGAATTGATATCTTATCCCAACTAACTACTATTATGTAAAAATAATATAAATATAATTGATTGCGTCTAACATAAAAATAAAAATAAAAATTATAAATATAAATACTTTAATATATATACATTTACACACACATTGATGATTATAAAATTAGCAATAATATTAAAAAGAGATAACATAAAGAAAATGGTAGGAAAAGAAACTATAATCAATTAAATAAATAAAAAGAAAAAAAGAGACAATAGACATGGCAATTTTTTCCCAAATATTGAACAACACAAAGGGAGGGCATTAATGAATGGCTTCCCCTCATATGGCTAGGGAGATAGCCATTAAAATTAAGGAATGGTGTCGAGAAAGTGAGGGACAACTATGTCATTAATAGGGCATGGTGTTTCACCCAATTGGTAGAGAAATTTGTAGGTGGAGGACAACAAATATGGTGCACAATGTGGAATCAAATATCCACAATTTCATTAAAATTGCATTTGGGTAGATATTTGGGAAGAAAAAGGTAGAGAAATGCATGGGAAAGGGGTTGACCAGAGTTTGGTGAGTTGCATGGGCAATTGGAAGTTGAGTGTGGGTATAGGGAGCATTTTATATGATTATTTCACCCCAAACTAGTATGTTGTAGTTATAACCTCATACCCTTTACCCATTTTTTATAATTGCTATCCAATATAGCTAAAAAAAGACTAGTTCAACCCCCTACATACTCCCTACCTACCTGCAATGTTTGTTAATATAATCACAATGGTTAACATATACATCTGTCGTATTATTACACATGTATTATGCATCTTACCTTGAACTTATTTGTTGTTAAGCTTGAATAAAAGATGACAAGAAGAAGTTGGTAGGCAACTCTAGTTTTAAAAATGCTATATTGTAAATTATTCTAACAACTAAAACAAACTAATCAGAGGCAATGCAACTAAAAATGGTATTGTGTGAATTACTTATAGCTACGAATGTATCCTCTACAATAATAAATGCTCAATCTTCATTTATTGTCATTATTGATACAATGTTAAGGACACAAATAATATTAACCTTGATGGTTTGTAAAAGAAAAATATTGAACCAAAGAAGTTAGTAGTGAGGCCTTATTTTTTATTTATATACCTTTCAAAGTTAAAATATTGTTACAATAAATATAAAAAAATTGAGTAATGGAAACACATAAATAATCATTATCATATGGTTGCCTAGAAATGAAATTGTAAATGCAAGATTAAGAGAATTAGTGTTGTTTAAAGAAAAGGGTGAAAGAAACATGTTTTGGGTACACATGCCCCTATTTACCCATGTAGATAGTGTGAAAATAAAATTAAAAAGCCCATAGGATTGGGATGCTCACCAACTCTTTTAGGAAGGAGACAAATCATAACTCATCAAGAAACTAGTGATCCATTTAATCTTAAACAATAGGCTTTGAAAATATTTTCATTAGCTCTTTTTTTACTACAATGACTAATATAACTTGAAGGAAAATCCTACATAAGTTGGGTTCAAACAATCTACTGGAAACTAATATCTACTAGTTCATGATGCTCAATTGGCTAACCTTCATTCCTTAATTACAATGCACTCTTGATAGTTCATAGCTACATGTTCATAAGACATAAACTAACAAGATGTTGCAGTAGTAATGAGATGAATTCCACTCAAATGGATAACAACAATAATTCATACAAGTATGGACAATGTAGAGGAAATAAACTTTAAACATAACAAATTTTGTGTTGTGGATATTGTGTGGTTAGTATGGAAGTTAAGGACCTTAGGGCTATCATCATTCAAAGGTTTGATAATATTATAATTACTAAACTTCGGTTGTCTTTATTAAGCATATGGTCATTTCCAATGTGCATTTATCTACCCAAAGAAAATGAATGGATGACATTACTAGGTTTCTAATTATGCAACCCAAACTTACTATTATCATGGAAATGTTTGATTCTAGTAATATAAACTAATATTTTCACCA